>CAEFZX010008702.1:0-10288 GCA_903066825.1 Alfaro cultratus
AGATTCATGTATTTGGCCAAAATTGCCCCATTGCCCCAGCATGGATCAGTAAGAACCAGGTCAAACTTGGTCTCATTTAATTTCCTCATCAACTCCACATTATCCAGAAGAGCTGGGACAAATGAGCTCACAGAATTGTGAACATCAACAATTTTGTCGAGCATGCCTATCGTCATTCGGAGAAAACTGGCAAGAGGTAAAGTCCCCCGTTCAAGTTTTAGAAACTCAGAAAACATTTTTTTCAAAAAATCTGCATCTACCAAGCTCTTTTCTACTGGAACTATGAAAGTCTTGTAATATAAGGGATTATCCTTGATGTACCAGGTTTTGCTAGCTCGTGCCATAGTTACATTGTGTCCCCTGGAGTGTAGAGCTTTAAGAAGAATTTCCATGTTTATCCAGTGGCTTCCTTCAGTAGGAAAGACCAAGATGTTGCCACCATGACAGCAAGTGGGAATCAGAACGAGCAGGAGCAACACACTGCAGCAACAGACTGCCTTCATCTGAAATAATAATAGAAAAAATGTCATTCAATATATAATTTTAATAATATAAAACTGAAATTAGCACAACAGGTCAGCCTTCCCTAATTCTAATCATCTCTTGACTGGAATAAAAAAATACTGCAAAAGGTATAAACTGTAAAATTCTAATAGTTTATTGTTTGTGTCAACATAAAACATGCAAACTATTTGCTGACTGAAAGGTGTTAGATGAAATGTGAGTCTTCTCTCATTATAGCATGAATAAGTATTTGCCTCCTTGAAATTTTATGCTGCTTTAGAACAATGTTATCCCACTTTGCTAACTTGTTTTAATTTAGCTACATTACTTTAGTGAACTGGCCTGTTTGCAACAAAGTGTTGCAAGTGAATACAAGTCTGGACTTTAAATAGGAAACACCAAAATCTTCCACTTTTTGAGCCAGTCAAGAGTGAACTTGCTGGTGTGGTGTGACTCATGTCCTGCTGGATGAGTGTGCTGACGCTTAAGGATCTTCTGTTAGAGAGCAGAAGTCATGATTTCAATAATTGCAGCAAGCTGTTCAGAGCATAAAGTAAAAAAAAAAAACCAAAGAAAAAAAACCACAAAAAAAACAGCACCAGACTATCAAACTATTGCTACCATGTTTGACACTTTGTGTGCTTTTGTATTTTGTTTTCTGAATTGCTATGTTAGCTCTACACCAGATGATCAACATTCAAAAAGTTCTATTTTCATCACTTTAACATTAAGAGCCATTTACTCTTCTTTAACATTCAGTTGGGGAAAAAATCTAAACAAGAGGCAAATGAAAAGGAAAATCTCAAGAAAGACTAAATGCCAAAATAAAAGAAAGGCAGAGAAAAGGATTTTTTTTTTGTCTTTTTGCATGTCATCCATTTTTCATGAAACACATAGGATACAACCTCCATTAGTTAAAAATCTGGTACATTGTTTGCAGTTATCCTGGTCTCTAAGAATATCATTCAGCAACTCTCACTGTTACAAGAACTTGAACACAGTTAAACTGGGCTTGATTCCAGTCCCAGCTTTAATTTTGTTGAAAGACAGCTTGAGTTGCTAATTTGTTTGTTTTTGATACCCTTAAGCTTGCCACTATAGGTACTTTTACCAGAGTTAGACAAACATGGCTCTACTAAACTAAATTATCTGAAGTTCGTTTTCTAAATAACCTACAACTGAATGTGGCTTTGAATAACACGTCTTGACAGAACTGTATTTAACACTGCAGGGACTAATTGTAACATGCTTAGCTCCCTGGTGTACAAGTGTAACTTTACAGGTGCAAAAATGTTCAGTAACATTTGCCTGAGTGAAATCACTGTGGAGATTTTAATAGCTAGCTAGATATCAAGGTAGTTACTTACAGTTAGTCTTCTTAGTCCAGACTTGCGTGAAAGCTGTTTGTGTGCTACAGGACAACCCCCATACGAAACACACCTTTAGTCCAGTCACGCCTTTCAAATGGTTCTATGAAGTAATAACCTGTGTGTTAGAACAGTAAAAACAGACCGACTAACAAAAATTATGAGGTGATTTTTAGGAATGTGAAACTGACGAAACTCGTTGAGTTTTGGGGAGAAATCTTATTTAAAATCGTTGTTCAATCCAAGAATGATGACAGGAGGTGTGCAAAAGCAAGGAAAGGAAAGCAAGTAAGTGGAAATTTTATAGGAAGTCACGTAACTGCACAGAGCCTCCTGTTGAGAGAAAATATTTTTTTCCATAGCGACACCTAGTGTCTGAGAAAAGGAATGCAGCAATTATAGACCGCGTTTTGCATAGTTAGTGACTAACAACACGACATGCTTTGATTCAGCCAAACTGTGCAAATTAAAAAAAAGTACATATCAAGAAATATGTCAGCATAAAAAAAATCTCTCTAAATAGGTCAATGTTGGTTACATCCAGTACAGAATAAAAGTGACTGACAAATGTACATTTGTGTGCACCAATTAGATTTGCCAGAATACTTTTAAATATTTCAGGATTTTTATAGCAACAGTCTGAGCCAAATTCAGTGCAAATTAACCCATTTGATAACAACACAATACACTGTCATAATCAATATTTAGACTCAATTGGACACAATCCATCCTCAGGCAGATTCTTATGCCAGTTGGGAGAAAGTCAACTAAGGAAACCCAGTAGAGTTTGATCTTGGAGCAATGCCTCCACCAGAGCAAAGGTGTGGTAGCTTTGTTTGGATAATAATATCTGCTGTGACTGTTGAGAAACTTGTCCTTGTCCTAAATTACTCCAATTCAGTCACATAGCCCCATTTCTTTTTTGTTGTATACTAAACTGGAATGCATTAAATCATCAGAGCACACTTTGGTTGGTGTGACAAATCTGTTTCTCATGCTCTTGCACATGGTAAAAAGAAAGTGCACCCTGTGTCTGTCCTTTACCAGGTTCTAAAATGTGTAAATTAGAAAATTCATTGTGTATGGTCTCTGTGCACTCTGGAGAATCTGCATGTTCACCTGGCAGGAGTGTTTGTTCAAGAACTACATAGCTTTTGGATGTTGTCATCATTGTCCAAAACATGTAAGACGTTTAGGTCCTTCTCTGCCGATTGCCAAACTGATTTAAAAACAAGGGTAAGTTCACTATTCAGACTTGATGCCACAGGTCCTCTTCTACTCCCAGTTTTCCTCCGTGATCCACAAACAGCTTACAGTCTACAGTTACAAGAACAAAGAGTCTATCTTCATAAAATGGAGAGGTTAAGAGCTCATGCTCTTTACCCCAGTGAATGCCACTAAATTATGATAACATGTGCAAGGAACAAACATAAGCTTACTCATTGACAGGACAAATGTAGGTACAGTTTAAACAATGTGTCTCTTATCACCATTTCAAAATGGCATTATTACCTGCTCTTCCAGTTGCTTGGTATTTATATACAGAACAAGGCAACCCAAACACGAAGGAGAAACAATGAGTGCACTTGCAACTACAGTGCGATAAAGTGTGTGTAACATTATCACTAACATTAAAGGCCCTCAGACATTGTTCCATTTATATCAAAGATAGTGCTCTGTTTCTATCTTTATTTAAAAAATATTTATGTAAAATAAAAACAACTGTATTGAAAAGTAATTTATTTTAGTAACTAAATTTAAAAGTGAAACGCATTAGAAAAATTACTTTTACTGATGTTGCAATGCCTTTATTTTTGTTCATTGTGATTATTTTCAATGACAATGACAAGATAACACTTAAAATAGAAAGTATGGCTACGACCTGCTCAGCAATTATTATCCAGAGACAATATAGAGCCTTATTAGAATAGTTTAATTTATAAAATAGCTGAGTTAGCAAAGTTACTGACTAAAATATTTTAATCAGACACTTTCTAAATGGAACATTGTCAAGTTTGGTATGTCATTCCCACGAGCAACTTGATATCCAAAGATAATGTCATTTAATCCTCTTCTGCTGCACTATATAATATTCAGCTATCAAACACCAGAGTGAGACAGATTAAAAATATTTTTAATAATTTACTATGTCAATTAAAAGACAAACATCTATTTATTTGTTTAAAATCTTCTCAAACAGTGCCCTACTTTGAATTACAAAGTTCAAAATATTTCTCTAAATTAAGAAAACAATTGCTTTGATCAATAAACATTATTTTATTTACAGGCAATATCTTTAAACATAATGGGTATAAATATTACTCAAGTTTTACTTTACATCTACACACAGATTTCCATAAACACCTGATAAACATGACTGTAGCTAAAAGTGTGAGCATCACTGCTCCTGTCAGGAACAGGAATACGTCTACAGAGTGGTAAACATACCAAGGCATTCGGTTAGACTGAGATTTCAGATGACCAGCACCTTTGTGCCTAATGACGTATTCTATCCAGAAGAGGGCAGTATCGATTGGCTTCATTGGCTGATCTCTGTGCAGCCTGGAGAGTCTCTGCATGTTCTGCCTGTAGGACGGTTCGTTCAGAACTTCTTGCATAGCTTTCAGAAAGCCATCATCTTTGTCCACTGCCCTCAATGTAAGAATTTTAGCACCTCCTTTCTCTTGCAAGCGCAGCAGATTGTCATACTGATCATAAACCAGAGGAAAACCCACTACTGGGACTCCATGACACAAGGCCTCCTGGACTCCATTTGTTCCTCCTTGAGACACAAATAGCTTTACCTTAGGATGTCCTAAAAGGTCTTTTTGTGGCATCCAGTCAGCCAGTAAAGTGTTGTTACCCAAAGTGGATGGCTTGGGGCCTCTAAAGCTCCAGATGACTTTTTGTGGCAACTTTGCAAAAGCTGCTGCAATGCCATCTGCAAGGTCCTCTGGAAGTTCACTAACAAATGTTGAGATGGACATGATAATGACTCCATGCTCTCCAGAACTCTGCACAAACTCCTCCATGTGATCAGGAAGTGGCTCTGGAGGTTTACAGTGGAACCCTCCCATGTACACAACATTAGGCATTGTGGGACGTGGGTAATCAAAGACAAAATCGGTTCTCATGAGCCAAATGTCTGCATCACTCTGTATCTGACCAAAGTCACAATCTGGTCCAAGGTACTTTTCACAAAGTGGCTGGTATACAAACTTAGACACAAACGTGCTTTGAATGGCAGTCATTAGATAAAAAATTATGTTTTTAACTCTCTGAAAAAAAGTCATTTTGTCAGTGAGGCCAGATCCTGTCATAGGGATGTAGGATAATGGTGAGGGAGCGATGGCAAAATGAGCTTCTTCAGGCATTAACCAGCGAACATTATAAACTAAAGGGAGATTCATGTATTTGGCCAAAATTGCCCCATTGCCCCAGCATGGATCAGTAAGAACCAGGTCAAACTTGGTCTCATTCAATCTCCTCATCAACTCCACATTATCCAGAAGAGCTGGGACAAATGAGCTCACAGAATTGTAAATATTAACATTTTTGTCGAGCAGGTCTATTGCCATTTGGAAAAAACTGGTGAGAGTTAAAGTCCCCCGTTCAAGTTTTATGAACACAGAAAACATTTTTTTCAAAAAATCTGCATCTACCAAGCTCTTTTCCATTGGAACTATGAAAGTCTTGTAATATAAGGGATTATCCTTGATGTACCAGGTTTTGCTAGCTCGCGCAACAGTTACATTGTGTCCCCTGGAGTGTAGAGCTTTAAGAAGAATTTCCATGTTTATCCAGTGGCTTCCTTCAGTAGGAAAGACCAAGATGTTGCCACCATGACAGCAAGTGGGAATCAGAACGAGCAGGAGCAACACACTGCAGCAACAGACTGCCTTCATCTGAAATGGAGAAAAAATGCTTTTCAGTAAATAATTTCAATAATATAAAACAAAAATTAATATAATTTGTTCATTTCAATCATCTTTTGACTGGAATAAAACTAACGCAAAATGTATTAGTTAAAATGTATGAGCTGCAAATGCTATTAGACTACTTTTCACTGTCATATGTTCTTTTACATAATAGTGATGGTTTGCATGCAATCAGTGATACAGAACTCTTGAGTTTTAAACATAAGGAAATTTAGAGCTCATCTCTAAACTTTTCCAATTTCACTATTTAGGTGTATTTTCTCAGCAAATGCACTTTTACATATTGTATTTTGGTTGCATTTTAACATAAATATGGAGGACCAAAATATTAATAATTAAATAATAAAAAATAAAAGCAGAAATCTATATGATTTTGATTTTCCTCAAGTAAAACAATTATCTACATAATTCAAAAAGGATGAAAAAACTGTTTTAGATTTGTTAGCATCCATAAACTTATAATTCTCACTGGGAAGAGATTTCTTAAGTTTTATGATGTCTATTTAAAAAGTAATCCAACTGTTTTTCAAAGATTGCTGGAAATGATGGTATGTCAGATAAATCTGTTTTCTTGTTAGAAATGTTCTATTGATTAAGCAAATAAACAAGTAAGCATAATTATCTAAAAAAAAGCAAGACCACCATTACCACGCTCAAAGATGAAACATACACACTATTTGCTGGCTGAAAGGTAGTCAGAGGGAATGCAAGCCTTTTCTTTTATGAATAATATTATGGGATTTGAGGGCTGCTCCTAATCTGAAGTAGTGGAGCAGATTATATGTGGAAACACGTCTTGACAGAACTGGATTTACCACTTTTGGGATCAGTTGATCCCAGTTGCAGCAAACAGTTGAGTAAAACCAAACCAACAGGTTTCACCACTATTTACCTGATATTTTACCCGCCATTGAAAGTATTCTTAAAGGATTGTCTGTTAGTCTGCAGCTCATGTGACCAAACCATGAGACTGACTGGTCCGTCTCTGCCCCTTTCTGTTTGCTGCAGCTCCGCTTCGACGGCAACAGCGCTCGGATAAACATTTCCCGTATTCTCAAGTCAAAAACTTGACAGGTATGACAATCAGACAGGACATTAGATAGCTAGACAGATATAGCTACTTACATTTAGCCTTCTCAGTCCAGACCACAGGTGGAGGCTGTTTCAGTGTGCCACAGGACAATCTCCATAAATGAAAGTCTTAATGTGCACACAACCTTTAGTCCAGCCACGCCTACCAACGGTTCTGCAGAGTAACAAACTGAGAACAGTCGTAAAAGACTGACAAACACAAATGACGTGATGTGAAAATTAACTAACTCGTATCATCGAGTTTAGGGATGAAATCCTGTTTTAAAACGCTGTTCCATGCAACAATGATGACATGGAAACCGTGAAAGGAAAGCAAATAAGAGAAAACTTCACAGGAAGTCACCGAACTGCGCTTCCCTCTGGCTGATAGAAAATATTTTCTCCATGGCGACACCTAGTGCCTGAGAAGAGAAATGTAGAAATTAGAAACTGACACATCTTTGCAGCACGACACGCCTTGATTCAGCTAGATTGTGTAAATTTCAAAAACATATCAAGAAATATCTCAGCATAAAAATGAACGTAAATACGTCAATATTGGTTGCATCCAGTGCAGAATATTTATATATATTTATAACACAATATTTTATTCTGTGCTAAACAGTTACTGTACTAAATTATAGTTTGTAACTAAAATCTAATTTATTTCAGTACAAATTGGCAAAAAAAAATGTTAATAAAAGAAAATAACATGTATTCATATATATTTTTAATACCATAAGGTAAACAAATAAGTGGATTAAACATTGCAGGACATTATGGACTACAATAAAAAAGCAAAAATGACATTTCCTTAGCCACCAATATAATATTGCACAAAACCCATTTGCAGTACTGTTAGAGTCCAAGTATGTTTCAATACAAGCATTCAAAGAGTCCATCAAGTTCTTATTACTGCTTTCAATCTTGTCTCCAGCTTGTGAAAATGTTCAGAGAGTGCTGACTTGATGAATCTGTCTAATTATTACTCAAGTTTTACTTTACATCCACACACAGATTTCAATAAACATCTGATAAATGTGACAGTAGCTAGAAGCGTGAGCAGTACTGCAACTATCAGGAAGAGGACTACGTCTACAGAGTGGTAAACATACCAGAGCATTCTGTAGGACTGAGCTTTCAGATGACCAGCACCTTTGTGCCTCATGACAAACTCCATCCAGAAGAGGGCAGTATCAATTGGCTTCATGGGCTGATCTCTGTGTAGCCTGGAAAGTCGCTGCATGTTCTGCCTGTATGACGGTTCATTCAAGACTTCTTGTATGGCTTTCAAGAAGTTGTCGTCTTTGTCCACTGTACTCAATGTGAGAATTTTAGCTCCACCTTTTACTTGCAAGTGCAGCAGATTGCCATACTGATCAAAAAACAAGGGTAAACCCACTACTGGGATTCTGTGATAAATGGCTTCTTGGATTCCATTTGTTCCTCCATGATCCACAAATAGCTTTACCTTAGGATGTCCTAAAAGGCCTTTTTGTGGCATCCAGTCAACCAGTAAAGTGTTGTTACCCAAAGTGGACGGTTTGGGTCCTCTATAGCTCCAGATGACTTTTTGTGGCAACTTTGCAAAAACTGTTGCAATCTCATTTGCTAGCTCATCTGGAAGTGCAGACAGAAATGCTCCTAAAGACATGATAATGACTCCATGTTCGGCAGAACTCTGCACAAACTCCTCCATGTAGTCAGGAAGTGGTTCTGCAGGTTTACAGTGGAACCCTCCCATGTACACAATATTAGGCATTGTGGGACGTGGGTAATCAAACACAAAGTCAGTTCTCATAAGCCAGATGTCTACATCTATCTTTAAATGGTCAAAGTCACAATCAGATCCAAGATATTGCTCACAAAGTGGCTGGTAAACTTGCTTAGTGACCAACATATCATTCATTCGGATGATATAGTATAAAATGTTGTTTTTAACCCTTTGAGAAAAGGTCATTTTATCAGTGTAGCCAGATCCTGTGATAGGAATATATGATAATGGTGAAGGAGCGATGCCAAATTGACCTTCTTCAGATATTATCCAGCAAACATTAAAAACTAAAGGAATGCTTAAATATTTGGCCAAAAGTGCTCCACTGCCGCAGCAGGGGTCATTGAGAACCAGGTCAAACTTGGTGTTGTTCAGGGCTCTAATTAACTCTGCATCATCCAACATGGCTGAGACATATTCACTCACAGCCCTATGAATCTCCAGGGTTGTGCTGAACATCCCAAGCGAAGCATAAAGGAAGCTGGTCAAAGGTAAAGCCCCACGCTCAAACTGTATGATGTCAAATATGACTTCGGTAATGAACTTCTGATAGAAGCTCCTCTTCACGGGAACTGTGAATGTGCTGTAATAGGAAGAGTTATCTTTAATGTACCAGCTGTTGCTGGGGCGCATAACAGTCAGGCTGTGTCCTCTGGAGTGCAGAGCTTTTACTAAAATATCCATGTTTATCCAGTGGCTGCCCTCGATAGGAAGAACCAATATGTGTCCTCCTTTGCAGCGGCAGGGGACGAGGATGGGCAGGACCAAAGCCCTGAAGCAGTAGATTAGCTTCATGTGAAATACAAAAAGCTGACTGTCAGTTTACAGAGAAAACAAAGATATGATACAAATTATCGAACATGTGAGCAAAATAAAGTTCCAACACATTATCTGTACATTTCACGTCCATGTAGTTATTGATCATAATTCAATAAGTCCAACTAAATGCTAATAAACGACAGTATGAAAGTGATTTGAAGTCTTGAGAGCAGAAAAGCTTTCTCTAAATTTAGGAACGCAATTATTACTTTTTCGGTTTTCAGCGCTAGGATGTAAATAATTTGTATTGGTACCGCAATAAGTCTTACTTTAACTGACCAAAAACCGAGTTTGAGTTAAGTACAACATACACTGTTGTTACGCCAGTCCGCGCACTAAAGAGGTTTTACGGCCACGGAAACAACCTTATGGTGCATTCAAGTATGCCTTGTACACTAGGAAATTAATTTGAAGGAAAATTCCATGGAATGATTTAATCACCTATTTTAATATCGCATTTTACCACAGTCCTATTCTGTAGCCTATTTCATAAATAACATCCTTTAATATCCATAAACAATAATATGCTTTTTTTTAAACAGTGTCCAAGAAAGCGTTGCTGATCATTTAAAATATATCTTTTGTAATTACTGGAAAGTAGAATTGCCAATTTTAATGCACAAAAGCACGTCCAATGGTCAGGATCACACGGAAAGAGCTTTAAAACGCTTTGTCCAAGTAGAAGATATTCTTTATGACTTTATGATATAATGTTTAAAAATGACCATTGTGAATTATGGTCATGTTTTTGATTAAGTAAAACTAGTAGAATACTGTAAGACTACAATCAAATAGTCGACTGAGTTATTATATAT
>CAEFZX010008704.1:4654-21634 GCA_903066825.1 Alfaro cultratus
GAGACATTTCCTGTATTCTCAAACCCAAAGCCTGACAGGTTTGGGGCAAGGTCAGAGGTCATCTATTAAACTGACTGAGGATGAATATGAATACATAAACTAAAAGCTGGATCATAGACATTTTTATAGGTGTATCTGTGATGCAGCCTCTTTATTATTAAACTGAACATAATTCAGATCTTTATAACTTTTCTTCTGGTTAACTTAGAAACTGAGCTGCTATTGTTACAGGTTAGTTTTCTAAACTACAGAAGAGTTACTGTTAGGGAAGCTCAAAAATGAAAAACTGGACTGATATTGATAACTGATAGTAACACTGGTGTTATGCCAGATTTACCAATATTTTATTTTAGAATGTTTTTATCCGATTACTCGATTAATCATAGGAATAATCGATAGATTACTCGATTACTAAAATATTTGTTTACAACAGCCCTAAACGGGATTATCAGATTATTATTTCTTTTTTTCAGATTATGGGGATCCTGAATTCCCATCAGGTAACTTTTGAAGTTACTGGTAACACTTCATGAATATTTATGACAACAGTCATACTTGATGTCCTGACCTCAGGTGACCTCTGAGGAGGTGGGGCTTATCCTGCCAGGTAGCAGTGTGCGGGTCAGCTTCACCTTTGACCTCTGAGGTCATCTGAAGCTCCGCCCCCGTTGGCCAACTCCATCCACTCCGACCTTCTCCTCCACCCAGAGGAAGATGCTGCAACACTTTCCCAACCAGCAACGGCCAACCGCCCCACACACACACACACACACACACACGCACACACACACACACACAGAGACACACTCACACACACACACACACGTGCAGACACACCCTCACACACACACACGCCCCTGCGTCCCCTCAGCCTATTTTTAACCTGGAGCTGGACAGAGATGCGGCGGAGCGGCTGCAGCAGATGGGCTCAGAGATTAGATCAGATCAGAGCCGCCGCTCTTATTTAAGTTGTGGTGAACTGCGGCGGTGTAACAGCCAGACCTGCTGCTGTGGCCCTGCAGGAGCTGAGGAACAGCGCAACACACTTCCTCTTCTCAGATCAGAGTTACATAAACTGCTCTGGTTAACCCCTTCACTGCCACTGCAGAGGGGGAACTGCATGTCAGGCTGATGCTGCATGCTGCAGTAAACTGCCTTTATTTGCTGCTGCGGCAACATGTTTATCATAAAGGAACCAATAACAAGTCAGGACCGATGAACAGATCAAGTCCATCCACCTCAGACTGACTAGGAAAATATACTGTACACACAAAAAGCAGAATCTTAACAGAAGCAGGTGAGGCTGAGCCGACACATTCAGAGCGTTTCATCTTTTGTTTTTGTGTTGTTTTTTATTTTTATTTTTTACAATAAATACAGAATACAGAACCTAGTCAGAACCTCAGATTTTTGTCCTTATGGATCTTTTTCTCCCAGAAGAGCAAAATAAAACCTGGTAAATTTGTTCTTTTATGGAATGAATAGGGCTGAAACGATTCCTTGAATGATTAAAGTCGGCCTTTTATCACCTGAACAACATCTCCAGGATCAGAGGATTAATGTCTCAGCCAGATCTAGAGAAACTCTGGTTCTGGTTCTGCTCTGCATCCCCAGAACCAGAACCAAACCAGGAGCAGCAGCTTTCAGCATCTATGGTCCAAAAATTTGGAACAAACTTCCAGAAAACTGTAAAACAGCTGAAACACTGACTTCCTTTAAATGTCGACTGAAAACCCACCGGTTTAGGATTGTATTTGAAATGTAATCAATTACAAATTTAATGATGGAACTGACTTCATGTCATGTTCTGATTGTTTTATTTTATGCTGCATGACTTTGTGTTTTTGTGTTTGCTATGATGTAAAGCTCTTTGAAATGCCTTGCTGCTGAAATGTGCTATGCAAATAAAATTTGATTGATTGATTCCAGTTCCTCGATTATTAACATTCCTGGAGGAAAATGTTCCTGCCTGAAGCTTCGTTAATTTATGTTTTATTCCGGCAGGAACATTATTTGCGTTGCGCGGAGCTCTGACTTCCGCCTCTGAGTTGTTAACGAAAGCTAAGTGTTAGCAGCATAACATCCAATTTTCCAGTTTGGATTTTATTGATTGATGATAATGTCCAGGTTTTCATGGTTTTGGGGACCAATAAGCATCTTTAAAATAACTGGCGCGATGCCTGGAGTCCGGCAGCTTTTCTCCTCCAGAGCCGTTATTGTTACAGGTTAGTTTTCTAAACTACAGAAGAGTTACTGTTAGGGAAGCTCAACCATGAAAAACTGGACTGATATTGATAACTGATAGTAACACTGGTGTTATGCCAGATTCACCAATATTTTATTTTAGATTTTTTTATTATTATTCTATTCCTCGATTAATCGTAAGGATAATTGATAGATTACTCGATTTCTAAAATATTCTTTTACAACAGCCCTAGAAGTGTTTTATTTCTACAGCAAACAACCAGCAGAGCAGAAAGGAAAACGTTTTCCTGATTTTTATTGTTTCTAAGCAAAGAGATGTTTTTCTGATGTTGGATGAGAAGAAATAATTTAGAAAAATACATGAGATAATTCCCTTTTGCGCTTTCCCTTCAGAGCCTGAGCAAAACAAAGAAGCAAAAATAAGAACATTTTTAGAAAAAAAACTACATTTTTCACTCTGTTTTCTGTAGAAATGAAATATTTTCTAATTGTCAGAAAAATGTAATTTAAAAAGCAGTTGATCAAATTTTGGTCATCACAATATTTTCATGCTCTCATCCAGGAAATAATTTCCCATAAGGAAAATCTTTGAAATATTTTAATCCTGAATTTGTTTTTTACCTGCACATGAATTTTACAGTCAAATTTGACAGAAAGACCAGACCGGAATGATCCAGACCGGAATGATCCAGACCGGAATGATCCAGACCGGAATGATCCAGACCCGGTCCGGTCCGGTCCGGTCCGATCCGATCTGATGCAGACCTCCAGGTGTTAAATAAGGAAGTCAGTTTCTGTTAAGGAAGCGCTAACAGCAGCTGGCGTTGCCATGGTTACTAGGTGTGATGAAGCAGAGTACTGTCCCTTTAAGAACTTCTGATTGTTTGTAAACAAGAATGAGGAACATGTCAGAAGGTCAGAACCGACCCGGCTACAGGTTCTGTTTGGTTCTGTCCAGTTCCGGCCCGGGTTCTGGATCTGGGCTGGGAGGGAAGCTCTGGGTTTGTTTTGAGCAGAGTTTCCAGACGGTGATGCGAGCGTCTCGTCTCGGTGTCTTTGTTTGGCGAGGCGACCGCGTCCGTCTGTGTTTGTCCGTCCAGTAAACACGGCCTTTGTTTTGCTGATGAGGAAGACGAGGAGGAGGAGGAGGAGGAGGAGGCGGTCCTCCTCTCGGACTTCGGGGAACTGGTTTTGGAGCGAGTGTAAATAGTGGGTGATTTGTGGCGAGCCGAGCCGTCGGCTCCTCTCCCTCCTCCTCTTCATCTGTCACTCTCTCCTCTTCCTCATCCAAACATCATCAGTCTTCAGCGGGAGGCGCCGGCCTCCAACCTTCACCCTCTTCGTGCCTCTTTCTGGCTGTAGTGGAGGTTCTGGTCCGGTTCAGAGCTGAAGCCGTCTCCCTCAGAGTCAGAGCGTCCATCAGAACCGTTTCAGGTCCGAAGCCGCCGGCAGCTTGTCCATGTCTTCTCTCTCAGGAAGCTCTTCAGATTCCTGCCTCTTGGTCTCGAGGGTCTCCTTCCTCCCGCTGCAGGAATCCGCCTGCTGCTCATCGCCTGATCAAAACAGTCCTTTCTAAACTATTTGAGGCGACGGTTCGGGTCAGAACCATGCTGCAGCTGAAGGAATGGCCTGATTTATCAGGAATGTTCTGATCCAAGCAGATCTTCCTAAAGCCAGTTCTGACCCAGTAATTGCTTTACACCAGAACCTTCAGTGCTGAGACCAGTTCAGTTCTTCTTTCAACAACCTGTAGATCCCACTGGACTTCGGTTCCATCACTTGGCTCTCCGGCCCGCTCCGTGCTCCACAAACCTCTGTCATCATGCTGGCGCCAATCTTAGCATGACTCTTTAGTCAGGATGTAGACACATCGAGGTCACGGGGTCAGTGTGGTCAGTCCTGCTTCAAACTCTTGCTACCTGGGCCACATTGGGGATTTCAGACCCTCAAAGGCCCCAGAAAACCCCAGCAATGATGCTGCAAAGACCCTACAAAACCTTCAAAGACCTTTCAAGCCTTCAAGAGATCCTGGAAAGATCCTGCAATGATCTCGGAAATGCTCTGAAAACACCCTTCAGAGTTCCTACAAAGACTCTGGAAAAACCATCCAGGTTCATCAGGATCAGTTCTGCTCAGATTTGTTTCTGTGCCTCCAAGTGGAGGAGAGGAGAAACTGACAACAGTTGATAAGCCTTTCATGGGCCTCTGAGCAGCGCGGCCCCCTGCCTGTTGGCAGCGTCAGGCAGCGCCGCAGCACGCAGCAGATGCCTGCAGGTCGACTCTGCAGCAGCAGGATGAGGTCAGTCTGGGGAGTGGAGTTTGTTCGCTGCAGGATTGCGACAGGTTTGCAGTCACTCTTTTGTTGAGGGCTCTGTATTTTCCCACAGAGACGTTGTCTTGTGCCAGTTGATGTTGAGCAATTTGTTGGACTTTTCAGTAGCGATGGCAGAAGTAGAGGCTGAGAAATGACCCTTTGTGTCTGGGCGTGTCCCGGCAGTCTGCTGGAACATACCGGTTTGCATTATGACACTTCCTGATGTTCTAAATCTTTATGCAATTACTGAAAACATGACCGCAGACATCCACCTGCAGGAAACCAGGGATGGGCCCTGCAGCAGAGCTCTGGGTGGAAACATCTGAGGAGATGAAGCAGGAACTCTGACAGAGAACGTCCCACCATCAACTTGTTACCTTCAGCTCCTAAACACTTGGAGTGTTCTTGAGACGCTTTAAATGTCCTACAAATACCATTTACAGTCCCACCAAAGACCCTACAGCAGTCCTTTAAAAGACCAAAGAACCAAAAACAACCCTGCATTGAACCTACAGAAACCATTTAAAAATGTTACAAAGACACTTAAGACCCTTGAAAGATCCAACGAAAACCTTTTAAAGACTCTGTAAAAATTCTACCAAGACCCTACAAAGACCAAAGAAAACCCTTCGAAGGTCAAGAGCACAGAAAACATGCGTTTGTCCCAGAGTGGACATGCAAACTGTAACCTGACGTCTTTATGTTGCTTTTGGAGTAATGGCTTCTTCCTCGCTGAGTGGCTTTTCTGACCCTGGGGCTGACATGCACCAACACTCTGTCCCATCCTGACAGCTGGACGTTCGCTCGGTGTTTATGCTTGTGTGTGACTGTCTTTCTTTTTGTTAACATTTTTTGTGAAAGAGCTGGAGAGGTTTTGCTTCAGGCGAAGTTGTTCATAGAGCGTGAAGCAGATCAGATCCGTCGCTCGCTCAGGTGGCTTCCTGTGACTGCAGGCTTCCTGAGACGTCCTCCTGGTGTCCCACAGACGTCTCTGGTCCTCAGTGTTTGAGGCGTTGCATGGCAACAGCTGAAGGAGACGGGAACCAGCCTGTGGTCGCTGTTGACGGATATTAGGAAAGAAACCACCAACCAGAACGAAGCAGACCTGATGAAGCAACTGAAAGGACGTCACTGTTCAGGTCTGAGGAGACGCGCCATGTTTCTGACCAAAACCACCAGAACGAGCTGCTGAGGAGATTTTCAATCATCCGACATGTTCTGCTTTAGGAAGGAGGTTCTGTTGATTCCAGGTCTGTCGGGTGAAACCACAGGTCCGATAGCCCTGAAGTTCAACTCTGGACATGACATCATGATGTCTAATTATCATTTTGATTTAGTACATTTTATGAAAATGTTGTAATATTAAATATAATATAAAACATGCCCTATTTTGCAGCAGAGAAGTGACATATGTACTCAGGTTCCAGACAAAGTGATGATCAAACCTAAAAAGACATTTTGTTTCTTTTCGGTGAATCTGGTGCCATGAATCCCCGACATCCTCTTCAGCTCAGACGTTTTAGTTTGTTAACCTATGGAGTGTTTATGCACATTTCCTGTTCAATAGCATTCCAACACCAAACAATCGGGTTCAACCTCCAGGTTTGGGTAAAAAATAAACTCAGGAAAAGTCAACATTTGTCCATTTGTGAAACAGAGATGTTGTAATATTACAGTTGGGGAACCTGGAGCTCTGGGCGTCCAGGACACATGAAGCTCAACCTGGCCTGATTTTGGTCTTCATAGACCATCTATAGACATCCTGGTTGAGGAATGAGCAGGTCACATGACGTCACATGGTTGGTAGCGATGCTAGCTGCTAACGCTAGCTGCTAGCGCTGAGTTGGACGACAGCAGACGCAGCTGAAGAAGCGTTACTGACATTATTAAGGTGAACCAGAAAATTCTCAGCAGAACTGGAGCTGCTGATTGATGGCAACAGAAAGTCTGAAGCTTTGGAGGAGATGCATAAAAAAAAATATCAGAAAACAGTTAAAGAGCCTAAAAACGTCCTGCAGGCCGGAGCAGTGTGACGGCAAGGATAGCATGTTCTTTCCAGGAACACCAGATTCCTAGAGAGGACTCTGTGTGTGGGTGTGTGTGTGGGTGTGTGTGTGGGTGTAGGTGTGTGTAAGAGGGGGTGAAGGGCATTGGCGGGGGTAGGGAAGGTCAGAAAAGGGGAAACTTACGGGAAGGAAGGAGGAAATGTGAATGACGGGAAGGAGAGGGCAGCGGTAGTGAAACATGACGAGGAGCACAGGGACACGTTACACACACCTCCACTTCCTGTTTGTCTTCCTGCCGCATCACCTCCACTTCCTGTTTGTCTTCCTGCCGCATCAGCTCCCCTTCCTGCTCCACTTCCTGCTGCATCAGCTCCTCTTCCTCTCCTCCAGCCTGTATCAGCTGAATTCAGAAGCAGCTGCCGGAACGCTGTGTGTTGCCAGTCAGAGGTGCATGCTGGGTAGCGTAGTTAGATCTGTGTCGTTCCTCAGACTGAGCGCAGCTGATCCTGGGAACAGGAAGCTCCGGGCTGCAGCTTCTCTGCTCCTGGAAACCGTTTCACTGCTTCTCCTGTTCTGGTGCCGTTTCTCACCTCCAGTCTTCTGCTCCACCTTCCTTCCTCCATCAGCTGTAATAAAACCATCAAATCCAAATGTTTCCCTGATTTAAACGTGAGTATTTCTATTCATGTTTAAGTGAAACATCCACAGCTCATCTGGCCTGTTTGAGGTCATCCCTCCACACAGTTTTCCCCATCATGTTAAACACTCAGGATTCCTGCGAAGGTCCATGTTTCCGTGCTGAAGTGGAACTGGATCTTCCTGTTTGTCTGAGCTCACAGTGACGTCATGGAGGACGATAACTCACTTTATGACGGCTGAGTGGAACATCAGCAGCCTCTTTCCTCACCACCAAAAACACAGCAGCATTCCTTACATGTCAGATTTTAATTAAAGACTCATGATCCCACAGAGTTCCCCCCGGGATCTGGAACGGCTCACAGGATGATTGTCAGATGGCAGGAATCCCAGATCGGCTGAGCGCGGCAGCGTCTCCGTTTCCCTGAAGTCCGGTTCTGGTGCAGCTGCTACCTGTGAGAAACGCTGAGCTCTGATCAGAGATAAAGCTCGGATCAGATCAGGTTATTGATTCCCTGCAGGGAAAGTCGGGCAGCAGCAGAGAAGAATGGGAGCAGGTGGGAACAAAGACTCCATAAATCATCTTTCTACACGTGAAACCACATGTCGGCTGCAGGATGCTGAAATCCAACTTGTTGGTTTAAAGGCTCTGCTCACTAGAAGAAGAATCAAGGAGCTGATCCGGCTGCTCTGACTGTCCATCACATGCAGAGTTATGGACCAGCAGGGTTCCTGTTTGGAGCTGCAGGAACACCAAGAGCAGCTTCGGCTAAGCTCACTTAGATTCAGCCGTTCAGACGAACCTCACGATGTTTTCCTCCTGGGAGACCCGGTTCTACTGGTACCAAAACATTTAACATCTCCAGCTGCTGTGGTTCTCTGAGTCAAACCAACCTGTTCCCCTCCTGGCCTGTGGGGGCGCTGCACCTAGAACCACTGAAGGAAACCACACAAAAACCTCTGAAGACACTGAGAGCAACTTCCTCCTCGTTAGCTTTGGTTGTATTTACCCAGAATGCCCTGCGCTGTAGTTCACTTCCTGCTTTAGGAGCGGTCTCTGGTCCTCTTGGCGTTCACATTCAAACCGAACCAGAGTTCGCTTCAACCAAACCCAGACCGAGGTTTGGAGGGTCAGAGGTCAGAGGTCGATTAGCGTTCACACCAACCGGACCGGACATTACAGAAAAACAGACTGGAGTCGGGTTGAAGCGGATCGAACTGGGCTTTTGGGACCTGAGGAACCTCTGAGACCAGAACCAGAACATCGGAACAACTTCTCAGATGTTTTTTGATCATGAATCGTTTTGTTCTCGGTTCTGAACGTCTCTGTGTTGACATTTTAGATAAAATTACGTTTATTTTGTGGTTAAAAGGAACAAACTGCAGATTGTTTTGGGGGTGTGAATACTTTAGCTTGATCTGTGCAGATTTTGCTTCAGCTGGCGTTTCTGCAGTAAGTCTGGGGTCGGTTCGTCCGGGGCGTGTTGTGTTCAGGGTGTTCGGGTCTGGAGACTTTCCCTGATGTGTCAGCCTGAGCCTGAAGCAACCCGCCCTCAGCAGGATGGAGGAGGAAGTCAGGAGATCATGATGGTGGAAACTCTGCTCTGCTGGTGAAACGTTACATCACGACCACTTCCTGCTGCTGTGCGCCACTGCATCACTCCGTCTCAGTCAGGATCAGCTGCAGGTTTCCGCCATTCTTACTGTGAACTCTGCCAGCTGTGTCAGGTGAGTGGGGACCAGGTCTGGGCTTTGACTAGGCCTCTCCAGAAGTTCCATAGAGTCTCAAATTTGCACTTGGACCGAGTTCCTTCCATTGGTGATGATTTATCTGAACTCCAGGGACGATCAGGCCCTTTGAGATGTTTCTGTCTCCATGTCCTGACTGATACTTTCAACCAGCCGTTCTCCGATTGGTTGGTGTGTTTTTTAGTCTTCCTGTTGTCATGGCAGCCAGGAGTCCTGATGAGCCACTGAATGGACCTTCCAGAACTCAGTTGATCTCCATTCACTCATCAACTGTTTCCAGCCAATTTTAATGCAAATGTTGAACAAACTTAAAATTTCACAAAAAAATAAAATAAATAAAGTTCCTTCCATTGGTGATGATGGAAGGAACAACAGGCGAATTAAGCGGGTCTCCTCCTCCTGGTTTGGAACAACTCAACCTGTCAGAAACCTCAAGCCGGCATGAAAACTTTGTGAAATTGAGGAAATTACTTTGAATTTTGAAGTTTTCATCAATTGTTTCCAGTGCAATGCTTCAAACGACGGTTAATGAAACTTCTAGCACCAACTGTCTGGACCTCTGTCCAATAATTGGATCAATTACTTTAAAGGGGGGTTGATATTTATGCACTTACTTTATGTCATTTTGTAGAAATCAGTTTCTATTTGACATTAAAGGGTTTTTTATTTATTTATTTATTTTTCTTGACAAAAAAATCTAAATTTGTTGATTCAGATTTATGGAAGTAATGTAAAGGTAAAGCATGCAAGGGTGTGAATACTTTTTGCAGGCTCTGAAACAACAACAGAGAGTGACTGAAGGTTCTTCTGGAGTTTCCATTCATCTCTTATCAAAATCATTTCATCTAAAAACATCATTTAAGGTTCAATTCTTAAAGACTTTCTGGGCTATTGCCCAGGAATTAGACGGATCCGACAGTTTGATGCCTTATGAAGGCAGTGGATCTGGCAGCACCTGGACCGACCTGCAGGGGATTCCTGGGGAACCTGCGGCTGGGGTCATGATGACGGTGGTGGTGAAGGTGAAGAAGAGCAGCAGGGCGTCATGGTGAAGCTGCTGCTCCCTCTGAGGCCTCCAGGAGAAAAAGGGGAAGCGAAAAGGGCTGACGGAGAAAAGCCGGCTGCTCCTCGTTTTCCTGTTTGTGTCGATTTGGGACGAACTGAGAGAAGTCAGCACTCCGCTGCATCATGTGTCCAACCTGCAGCTCGCATGATTCTCTGAACACACAAACACGAGCCTCTGGGTCTGCAGGCGCCACGAGGAGAAAACACAAAACCCTGCAGCTGTTTGCATCTGCAGCGCAGCAGGACCTGCAGCGCTGCAGGGACCAACGTCCTGAAAGCAGCGCTGCTGTTATCCAGGCCGATAAGAGCTGCTGCACTTTGCTCAGCCAGACTGATAGCTGCAGGTCAGCCTGAGGTCCCGATCGACCAACACGCAGCGGCGACGGCGGGTCGAGGTGCGACTGCAGCGCCGTTATCAGGCTGATTGCTGCAGCCGCAAACACTCACACCGACGCCTCAACAACCAGACAGACTGATAAAAAGAAAGAAAGCTTTACTGAGAATAATAAGAAATGAGTTTTTTTCTGCAGGAAAAAGTTTTATTTCTTCAAAACAAAAGACTCTCTGAGAACATAAACTGTAAATTATGAATGAAGGAAAACGCAGCTGCGGCAGGCGTCTCCCGCTCCGTCCTGACAAAACTTCATTCTGACAGAATCTAGAAACGTTCTGGGATGTTTTCGCCTCCAGTCTGATGTTTTCACACCAGCTTCAAGCTGCAGAGGCGCCACTCAACATATTAACTGTTAAAGTATTAAAAATGAGCCATAAGGTCGTTTACTTCAGCTCAGAGTTTGAGGCTTTGAGTAGGACTTTCAGGAAAACTTTTTACTCCAGCAATATTTTGTCAGTAACAATTTTTTTTAACTGAATTACATTTCTGGTTGTGTGTTTTGTTCCACCGTTATTGTTCTCCTTCTTAGGAAACGCCAAGTTCTGCCTTAGCTTTTCTATGTTGGCTCCAGATTAGGCTTATTATAGAAGATTATTTTAGTAATTGAATATTCTATTGATTATTCTGATGATTGAGTAATCAGATTAAAAAAAATTTGATCAATGTTAATATCAACATCAGAGCATCCCTAATAATTACTTTTCTGTAGTTTAGAAAATGTACCTGTAACAATAATAGCCCACATTTTACATTAACCTGGACAAAAATGATACAACAATCTGAAATGAAATTCAAATAATAAAGCAGCAGGTTCTCAAAGACACTTCTAGAAAATGTCTGTACTCCAGAATTTGATTTGTTTTCATCTTCAGTCAGTTTGATAGATGAACTCTCACTTTGCCCAGACATTTATAGTTTTGGTTTTTTATGTGAGCGTCGGGATTTGGCAGAAACAGCTTCCAGCTGCTGTGACCCGGATGGAGGTCAATTTAATTTCCGGTTTGTCCATAAAGCTGCGATAAGCTACAGCCGCCTGCAGTATTCAGTCTATCCGCTCCACCTGTATGAACGCACTGCTCACCTGAACCGGAAACCTGCGTGGTTTCCAGTAAGGAGGCTTACTGGTCCCCTGAAAACCGATAAAAACCCAAACATCATCAACAATCAATAAAATCCCCCCCAGACCGAACTTGAAAATTGGACATGCTAGCACTTAGCATTCATTAAAAGCTCAAAGGCCAAAGTAAAAGACAACACAAGCACCGGCAGGAACACAGCACTAAATAAGAAAACTGAATTTAAGAAGCTTCAACGCAGATCGTTTAATAATCGACTCTTTGAGGAATGAGTCTGTGTCTACAGTCTGATGCTCAATGTTTGTTACCGTGTGGCTGTGTCCTCTGTGGCGGCCATCTTGGAACAAGGAGACCCGCGTCAAACCCCCCCGTCTTACAGGAAGTGAGCTCATCAGAAAGGCAGCCATGTTTCCACCTGAGGCCCGGTCCTGATCCTCTCGCTCCCTCGTTCATGCTGGAGGTTAAAGGTCACAGTGTGCACCACATTCTCCTCATCCGCCCTTCGCCCATTTTGGGTCCTATTTCCACCCTTACGCAAAGTTCGCATTTTAACGGACTTTGGCAAAGTGCATTACCCACAATTCATTGCTGCATGTGACGTTTTGAGTTAAAAGGCGGATTTATGGCAATTTTTTGTTGTTTTTTCCGTCTTTATAGAAAATTTATAGAAATATTATGACAAGGCACAATAGTAATAAAACGTTTGATTTGATAAACTGAGCAGAAAAAAGAAAAGAATATTCACAAACCGACTGAGGAAAATGAAACAGAATGTCACAAATCCAAGACATTTCAAATCTTAAGATATTAACATGTTGGTATGAAGATTGGGCTTTTGTGATTTTATTTAAGCACTCTCTAAAATAAAATAATTTCACTTTAAAATGGAGGTGATTTTTAGAAAGCAGTATTTGAGAATAAATCTTAGCCAGAGGATTAAATAGATCATAATTTATCTCTTCATCTGCTGTTAGAAAACCAAATTTTATTATATTATAACTACAGATGAAATAGATTTACTGTGTAATATCCACTTTTGAAAATCTTTCTAAAAACTTTAATGAAGCCGCAATTTAAAAAATGTTTATTGTCTCAAAATCTCAGTCACAAAACGCAGGAACTGATATTTATTTTAAATTTCTTTTGCAGAAAGTCATTATAAGGAAACTTTAAATATGATTATGAAATTAATATCTTACGTTTTCTGTGGGAGTGGAATAGAAAGATGCTTGGTTTTATTATCATCATGAGTTTTAAACAAATATTAATAACTGCTGAATTTATTGTTACATTTTTGGTTCATAAAGTCACAACATTCATAGTTTCTTTTAAAAAGGACATTTTAGTTCCATTAGTTTTGATTTTTCACATGCAGCATCAGGCATTTATTTTATGCTTTATATACGCCGTATGTTTGTCCTGAACTTGATCTTTGTTATTATCTCCACTTTATACCAAACTAACTTTTATCTGCATAAAACAGATGGTTTTATGGGTAAAAATCATGTCTCTATTAGTCAAATATACTGATAAATTAATTATTAATACATTTTAATGTGTATTTTATGCCATCTTGGAAATATGAAATAAGTTCACAGAGCGATCTGTCAGAAAAAATAGAATAAAATCAGTTTTCAAAAGTAAAATATTGAAATAATTTTTGATTCTCTGAACATGAGGGATTATATTGAGTCACAACAAAACAAATATCTTTTCTGTACATTTAAAATCTGTTTTGTTGTAGTTTTAGCAGCAGGATGCCTGAACAGGGACCAGTCGGCCATTTTGGAAGTGACGTTATGACCCAGGCCGTTCTGTCGTGACCCCTGACCTCTGACTGAGTCCACACTTCATAGAAGCGCAGGGTGCGAACCCTAACCCGGGCCTGATGGCGACGCATCGGTTCTACAGGAAACAGATCAATGGAAGGAAACCAGCAGGTCCAGTCTGATTACTGGTTCAGCAGACAGAACCTGCTGAGCCTCAAACTGACCCAACCAGGATTAAACTTCCAGAACCGTCCAGAACCTGTCCAGAGCGGGTCAGCGGTGACTCACTCCGGTTCGTCCTCGTTTTCCTCCTCCAGGATGTTGGGCAGCCTGCAGACACACAGGGACTCGGGTCAGAGCCGGGTTCTACCTCTGGCCCGGTTTCGGTTCCCCGGCGCCGGACTCACTGGTCGTTGGACTCCGGCAGCGTTTCTATGACGATCTTGGCCGAACGCTCCACCTCCAGCTGCCGGACCGCCTCTGCCGCCGCCTGCCGGGCCATCTCCTCGGCAACGCGGGCCGCCTCCAGCCGCTGCAGCCTGACAAGAGAACCGGTCAGAACCGTGACTGGGACCAGTTCATGGTGCGGTTCTGATCACATCAGGAAACCTCTAAAGATCCAACATGATGATCTAACTCTGGCTGTTAGTTCTGTTGAACCCGTTCTGGCCTGGGTTTGGTTCTGACAGAACTTCTGAACCTGAGTACCCATGGAGACGGAGTGAGGAATATGAGGAAGAGGAGCAGCT
The DNA here is from genome assembly GCA_903066825.1 of Alfaro cultratus. Taxonomy (NCBI): domain Eukaryota; kingdom Metazoa; phylum Chordata; class Actinopteri; order Cyprinodontiformes; family Poeciliidae; genus Alfaro; species Alfaro cultratus. The sequence goes on from CAEFZX010008704.1 coordinate 18,618, forward strand.
GACCTTTCCTCCATGTGAGCGCCGTCGCCTGCTTCCTTCTTCACGCCGTCCATCGGAGTCAGCGGCTCCGCAGCGTCCGCCTGCAACCGGCAGCAGATTTATTGGTCAAACTCATCAGGCCTGGTGGGATCTGCTCCAGACTCGCTCACCGCATCTCCATCACGTTTTCTCCTGTTTCAAATTATCGCTGTGAAATCGTTGAAATGGAAAAGTATGAAAAACTTCCTCAGTTTGCAAAAAGCAAAGAAGTTTCAGCCTTTTCTAAAGAAGATTTCAGCGGAGGTGAATAAGTTGAGAGGACGCGATCTCTCCATCCCTGGTGGCTCGGTGCCTTACCAGAGGAACAGCCGGACTCGGTTTCCTGTTTTTTTTCTGGGCCGGCTGGGAGCCTGCCGCCTTCCTCTGGTCGGATCAAATCACGTTCAGCTTTGCCGGTTTGGCGTAAACCACCAGGCTGGATGGAAATGCCCAATTCACGCTTTTTTTTTTTTTTTTGCCACATTTTGAAATTTTGCTCAAATTTTGCACCACAGTTGGATGGAAACGTGAGTCACATGCTGTGTTTCCTTTACAAATGTGGGCAAATCTTTTCTATTTTCTGCTAATGTTGGAAACACTATGTTGAAATTTCCGTGTTTCCATGAAGTGAATTAATTTTCATAATTTGTGAAATTGTGTGATTAATGGAAACACGGCGGTAGTCAGTGGGACGGGAAAACCCGACAGACTGGTTCCAGTTCAGCTGCAGAAGACTCACCTCTTTCACAGCCGGGGGCGCCTCCTGCTGCGCCTCCTGCTGCGCCTCCTGCTGCGCCTCCTGCTGCGCCTCCTGCTGCGCCTCCTGCTGCGCCTCCTCCAGGTCCTCCAGCACCAAGTCACTCATCTTCTGAGCACCGCTGACTGACAGGCAGGAAGAATCCATCACTATGGATCCCTCTGGATTCCAGTGGATCACCTGAGGATCTGCTGTCGTCTGGATGACGACACACAGTCTGGCTGTGTGGTGGATCACACAGCCAGACTGTGGCTCACACAGCCAGACTGTGATCCAGAACGTCTGGATCACCTTTTCTGGAAGCGTTAAAGTCGTCCAGATGATCTGATTGGTCACGAAGCGTTTGACCGGATCGTCACCACATCCTCTGATCTGAGGTGATCCCTTCAGATCGTCTTCAGTCTCAATGATCTGAAGGGATCTTCCATTTTGTTAGTATTTCGGGTCGTTTGTGGGCTTCATGGAGGATCTGAACTCTCAGGCGAACTCCTTACTTTTTCTGTTTCAGCTGATCTTAAAGGAAGATTCATGTGATCAGAATTGATTTTTTGGGTTTATGGCCGGCAGGAGTTTCCCATCTGACTGAAGAGGTTCGGCTCAACTGATTGATTGATTGAACTGATCGACTGGTTTCATAATTATTTGGCTGATTGACTGAAAAATTGACCCAGTCTCTGTTTTCCAGATAAAACTTAGATGCTTCTGAAATGTCTGAAGTTACAGATTGATTGATTTTCTGATTGATCGGTTGGTTTATTGGTTGGTTAACGGACTGATTGATCTCTGTGTTGGACCAAAAACACCCGAAGCATTCTAGTTTTTTCCAGATCAAATCTTTATTTTCCTGCATCGCTCGCGGTAAATTTGCTGCTGAAGTGGAGAACTGAACATCCAGAGCTCCTAGTATGAAGCAGCCCCAAACTGGACTGAAACCAGTTCCTCTGCAGAGCCCCTGCTGCCAGTCCTAACCGATCCTGCTGAGGAACTTTGGGCTGAACCTCCTGTAAAGTCACACAGTCCTGGTTCTGGTTCTGAACACAGAGTCCTTCTCTTCAGGCAGGTGAAGCTAAAGCTCGTTAAGCTCGTTAAGCTCCAAAGCAGCGAAAGCTTCCTGTGAGCTACAGGACTGATGCCATCAGTCCGCCAGAAGTGTGCTGCTGTCAGTGAGAGCGACTCTGTCCTGCTGCTGCTCCTTTTATTTTAGGGGCTCAGGCGACTTCCCCCCTGAAACAGAAGGAGAAGAGCAGCGCCGTTAGAGTCCGCCTCACCTCTGACAGAAGGACACCAACCAACCAGCTGCTCTGTTCATGAGTTTTAACAGCCTCAGACTGACAGACACCTGTTCAGGTGTTCAAATCAGTCCATGTGCAGGTGAGCTCCTGCATCAGCACGGAGCGTCACAACTTGACGGTTTCCCTGGAAACACAGGAGTAAATCTGAGGACGGCAGGAGGTTCAGATCGCTGCGTTCCAGGATGGATCTCATTGAAACCAGAGAAACAAAGTCCAACAGAAAGCAGGTCTGACACAGAGCCGGAACTCTGTGCTTTCCTGCCTGAAGGCAGAACTCAGGGTTTACTTGACCCGTTTCAGCCAGTGGTTCCAGGAAACCGGACCACATGATCAGAACTAAAGGTCCAAATGGTGAGCAGTGGGGGGTCAGAGAGGTAAAGGATGTACTTACTGTTCTGCATGTCATCACTTCCTCTTTCCTGCATGAAGGAAACAATTCAGAGCCTCAGGGAAGGTCAGCTGACCTCGGTTGGATGTATGGTGAGTTTTAAAGAGACGGCGCGCTCACCGGCCTGGGGACGGGCTGCGGCAGCATGCGGCCGATCCCGCTGACGATCCAACCCACCATGCTGCAAGGCAACAGTTCAAAGGTCAGCAGGAGGCAGGCGGTCGGCTCGGTGCACAGGCCTCAAAGTCTGAGGTCTGGCGTAGACAGCATCATCCAACCAGCCATCCATCCAATGATCTAACCATCCAACCATCCATCCAGCCATCCAACCAATGAACCATCCATCCAACCAGCCATCCATCCAATGATCTAACCATCCAACCATCCAACCAACCAATCATCCATCCATCCAATGATCTAACCATCCAACCATCCATCCATCCATCCATCCAACCAATGAACCATCCATCCATCCAACCAACCAACCAACCAACCAATCATCCATCCATCCAATGATCTAACCATCCAACCATCCATCCATCCATCCATCCAACCAATGAAC
>CAEFZX010008707.1:0-64090 GCA_903066825.1 Alfaro cultratus
TTCTTCAAAGTAGCAACCTTTTGCTGTGATTATTACTTTGCACACACTCTGCATTCTCTTGATGAGCTTCAAGAGGTCGTCAGTCACCTGAAATGGTTTTCACTTCACAGGTGAGACCTGTCAGGTTTTTCTACAATCTAATCTACAATTTTCATAGTCATGAAAATAAAGAAAACCATTTGAATGAGAAGGTTGTGTCCAAACTTTTGGTCTGTACTGTATATGTATATGTATATCTATCTAAGAAGTTGTAGTTTTATGTTGATGCATTAAGTGTTTTAATCTTAATGGAACCAATGAATAATGTACTATTTATTGATTTATTCTGAGAGGCAAAATTTAAAAGCAAGCAAACAACAAAACAGAAATGATAAGCCCAGAATGCATATTCATGGCATTTTCCTGATCTTTCAACTTTTGCCATATTTCCAAAAAATATTGGATATTAATGCTAAATAAATGTTTGTGTGTTCAAGCCCTGAGAATACAATATGCACATTTTTTAGCATTTATAAACACAAAATCATAGCTGCCACCCTTGTGCCCTGGAGCGCTTTTATAATTGGAGCATTCTCTGAGCTCATTTGAAATGATAGAACGGAAAGAGCCCATCCTAGCTAACTTGACATGCTGGAGCGTGCACATAAAGGGGCTCAGAACAATTGTTCCTGCCCTTTTAGACTTTGTGCCCTTTTAAAATGGCAAATAAAAATGTATTTTTTTTTCTGTAACTTTTACAATGTCTGTACCTTATAATTTGACAGAAAATGTGACAGAATTGTTATTATTTTTTTTTGTTAAAAAATACATTAGGGCGTATTATTCACCACTGATCTTTTTCTGGACTTGGCTATGTTAGAATAATACACACCATAAAAGACAAAGGCATAGTTAGACGTAACATCATCTAAAACATACCTCTGCTTTAAGCGTTTTGCTTGTTTTAAGGCAGCCAAAAGAAATGACTGAAACTATTTTTATGTATATGTGTACATATAAAAGCACATGTTCAAGGTCAAAGTGTGACTGCAATGGTTCAAATATTTAAAGTTTGTGACATCATTTTGAAATGTGTGTAGAATTTCTAACCTTCAAATAATGTGTTTTGCTTACCCATATCTATAGGATTCTGTTGAATTGAATACAAAAAGTTGGTTTCAGCAACCATCCTTATAATTCTTTTAGTTTACGTAGAACAAATAGAGACAACAAAGAACTCCATAACGGATTTCATAACCATCTCACCTACAGGCCTTGTTGCTGCAATCAAGTTCAGATTGTGCACCCTCTGCCACAATGCTTAACAAATGGTATAATGTGGTTGATATGTCCAATCACGCTGCTATATGCATATCTTCTTTGGTATCATGTCGAAAGAGAATTTTTTTCAGAAGTCATTTAATTCGTTTAGATACAATGGAGCAAGCCTTTCAGAAGTGTGGGAGAACTGGGTAGTTTGGGTTAGGATAGTGGCTTTCCACACTGTCTGATTAGTTAGATCATATGTAACTCCTAATTCTTTGTGTTATAAATTATTAAATCGGAATTTCTGGAACAACTGATATTGACATTTCTGAGAATATTTGGGTTAAGGCTCTTTTATGTACAATGAATTTTATATGTGGTTGGTTGCGCTTGCTGAGCCTCACCTGAGTTCTCTGACCCTCCCTCAACTAATTAATCTTTTTCCTTATCATCTCTGACCTCTTCCTCACTCTGTTCTTCCTGTCTTTCGTCCCATTGTCTGCTTTTTTCTTTTTCTTCATCTCTGTCCTCCTCCATCTTTGTCGTAGTCTCACATAACCCCTGAGGCAAAAAACTTCAGATCAAATTAGAAATTTTAGATAGTGACATAAATACACATCAGGTACACTTGTGTACCTGGGATGGAACGAAGTTCCTCTGAGTACACACACCTAAAACACCAACATGTTATGTTATGCCTACATTTTTTTTCATTGATTACCTCTAAACCTTCCTGTTTTCTCTCTGAAACTGATGCTTAAGCATAATAAATATCTTGACAGATGTATAAACAAGATCTAATTGAGAGAGACTATTTTTAACAGCAAATAAACAGTAAATCTAGTAAGGCCTCAGACACCCACTCCTGGAGAGATCGTCGGCAGACTTGAATGTTGTCCACTTGTGGATAGTCTTTCTGTCTGTGGAATAATAAACTTCTAAGGGTTTTGAAATTGCTTTACACCCCTTCCCCGATTGATGGACAACAACAATTGCTAAGACATTGTGTTAAGGGCACCAGTTTCCTCCATACTAACCAACCAACCACCAAAAACATCTGCCTTTATTTTTCAGAAGTACACTTTAATTGATAATTCAGATGCATTTGAATACAAATGCTGATAAGCTACTTTCCATATTACTTTTCTATGAAAGCAACCACAATTTTTCTGTTTTAACAGTGGCTGAAGCTATTTTTAAATTTGTTGAAATACAGTTTTGTAATATTGCTTCACATGATGATTGCTCTATTTTATTCTGGTGAACTACAGTGTGCAGATTTGACATTATGTTTCCTGAATTTTTTATGGTTTTAAATATATGCAACAGCATATAAAATATTGTTGTAACAGTGAGGTATTAGTGCTATGCATTGCCTTTTTTGGCAGAATAGTTTTGAGTAATGAATGCAATGTAGTCCATGTTAAGAGGAAGCTGAAAAAAACCTAGTGTAGCTGCTAATTGCAGAAGCGTTCTCTCTGATTAATCATCCAATGTTCCATTGGCTTTGTAAATTAAAGTTCGATTTGAATCAGCCAGTGGCTGCAACCTCAATAAACATTACATCTAGTTATCACATCAGTGATGTGCCTCAGATAATTTAGAGCACATGGTGTGCTGAAAACCACTGAACACATCCAGGATCTCTTTTCAGTGTCTCAGTCGTCTTTCTCCACACAAACATGAAAGGAGGAAATTAAGAATCATTCTATTAGTCATTTATCAAAGGCCAGATATTTAAATGAATGAGTGGAGTGAGGGCGCTGCTATTGTACACATTCTATTTGTGTAATTCTTTTTTTCAAATAGAAATACAAATCAGAAAAAGTGCACAGAATGAGTGAAAATATACAAGTGCTTTATTCTGGCTCAATAGATGAGGACACTTTATGGGAATTATAGTTATTGTTAAAAAAATAGTTGAGAGAAAATGGTTTTGGAGAAAAGATTAAATTAAAAAGCACCAAAAAAGCTCAGAATGAGAAATGCTTATTTGGCTTGTGGTGCAGTGTTTCAAGGATACTGCAAGGATTTTAGATGACCACCTAATGTTTCAGCCAAGTCATCTGGAAAGGGAAGTACACTGATCCAGAGGACAAGACATGATGTATAAAGCTGTCCCTTGTGATCAGTTTTTTGACAGCAGATATTGTATGATGGATGTTTTACAGGCAGGGTCATGCATGGGGTGTTGAGCAGCATGCTGTAGAGAAAAATGTGTCACAACCCTCTTCACATCCGTGTTATAAAACTTTATATAGAAAGTTTTAGTTTAAGTACAATAAACTGTAACAATTGAGAAACAATTTTTATCATTTTGAAGAGGAAATAAAAGGAAAATGGTTTCTGAACAGAGATGCATCATATAAATTTTATTAATATGAAAATCTGCTGTACACTTTTTTCCTACTTACATATTAATGCTCTAAAACAACTTTGGATTTTGAACATGTTCTCTCACTCCATACTGCAGGGTGCATGGAGAGGTAGAAAGATCTGGTGAGGTGAAAACTTCTGCAACACTTTAAATAGTAGGAAGCTGTTTTATAAGCTGGCCAGAGTGTTTCAACTTGTAGTCTGGGTCATCACAAATATCAAACAGTTTGTGTTTAAGTTAAAAATCCATACCAATAATACACAAATAGAAGGACCAATCAGCATTCAAGGCAACAGTTCTTATTGACTGTTTGAGTCCAAGTAGGTTGTCTGCTGAATCACTTCAAATTTAAAGGCAAATTCACGTTACACATCTAATAGTAGTTGGTTATATACAGACCCGGTCAAAAAAATGTAATATTATTATTTTTGGAACATTATCACTAAATAAACACATCATGTACAGTTATTACTCATAGATGGATGTTTGAAAGCATTTATTTCTGTTAATTAGGACGATTTTGCACTTAGTAAAAAGCATAACGTTTGAAATTATGTTACATCAGAGCAACAAAAAATATTTTTAATATAGAAATGTGAGTTTAGTGAAAGGTGTGCTTAAAACCAGCTTAAAGGTACCTTGAAAGTCTGTGCAAGAATAAGAGGGTATAGACATTGGATGGATGTTAGGATTCAAAGCTAAATTTGTATTTAAGTCATCAAGTTAAGGCATTATGAATGGATCCAATAGTTTATCTGCAACAGTTCAGGTCAAGACAGACCTGATTTTTGAAATATTGAGTGGAAAAATATAGTTTTGGTGAATAATTTCATGTTGAAAAAAGAGCCTGCCAAAAATTACCATAATGTTTCTGACAATAGCACTAGAAGGAATAATTAAGTTGACAAGCATGAGTAAATGGTTTTTTGCTGAGTTACAAACCTTTTTTGGGCCTGAGAATCATAACCTTGGATTTGCCTGAGTTCAAAAGTAAAAACTTACTTGTCATCTAAGATTTTGGGTCTGCGAGAAAGCCTGTTGGCCAAGAAACTGAGTGACTTAATGGACAAGTGTAGGAGAATGCCTTCAGCCTAGTTGTGAAAACTGATGTCATCCAACAAGAGAATGTAAAGGTAGATTTAAACTGCTTCCGGAGTGGAATCATGTTAAACACTATAACAGGTCCTGTGGAGGACACGTGATAAATGTTAATGAGGTGAAATCTGGGAGATAAATATGAATTAAGGCACTGGAAAGCAGTATTATTCATCCCGACTAGCTGTTCCACTCACTGTAGTAGGATGATGTGGTTGATGATGTCAAGTGCAGCACAGAGGTTCAGAAGGACTAGTATTGAATAGAGTCCATTAACTGATGCGTTGAGAAGGTCGTCTGTTACTGTGATTAAAAGAGTTTCAATGATGTGATGTTGTCCAAATATAGATGGAAATCTTCATACGTATACATTGATCTGACTGAGCTCAGTGCATCCTGTTCTGTTCTCACAAAGTAAAATAAACTCTGTGCACAAATTTGACTGTCAAGTGATGTATTTCCCATCCACAAAGGAAATCCAAGCACCACAACTGAGTTGCTGAATCATTATACTGTGAAGTATATAATAAAGTATGAGAAGAAAAAAAAAAAAACATCTCCAAACTCCAAGAAGCTCCATCTGCCATCTTTAACAGAACATTGTGTTTTCTTTGAAGGTCGTCAAGCATGAAGGTCTATCCAAGGATGTGTCTGAGTGCACATTGTTCGATCTGCTGAAGTACAATGACATTAACGATGATGAGCACCTTACAAAGGAGGAATTTTACACAGCCTTTGGTGAGTTTGAATTTTTCATTCGAACACAGCAAAAAATCCTTGAGAAGCAAAAAAAAAAAACAACAGAAAGTAGAATTCAATTTATAGCTGCAATGAGACTTTCTATCTCCTCAAGAAGCCAGATCCATGTGACAGACAAATATTTTGTTCCCTGTGCCTTTGTCACTACTGCTTAATGATTCTTGATGTGTTCTATTAAAGATGTTAAAACCAATTTGATCCTGGGGCTGAAACATTGTGCTAGAAGTGTCCAAATCATTTTCATCTGTTCGGTCTAATTTATTTGCAGTGATCAGCATGCAACAGAAACAACAAGAGCCTGTGACATATTGAAATTTCATTCAATTAAATTTTTATGTCACTCATGCTTGTCATCCTAATATTGTGCTTTGTTTCTGTTTTGAATTAGCTCTAATTAGTAGTTCTAACTTAATGGAGAAGGGACTAAGGTTTGACAAAACACATCTTAAAAATTGTGCTACCAATAGTTTTTGGCCACTTATGTATTTGGTGAAAATATGTTTTATATCTTGCCAACGTTTGCTCTGTGGGATGAACTGTTTGATGCCAAATGAGTGTTGCTGGTCTGTTGATGGAGATGAAATAAGGACTTCAAAGTGGAATTTGTTCCAAAGAAAACAGGTCACAAAACCCGAAACAGTTGAAACCAAATCCTCCATCATTACACAACATAATGATGACAGGTGCTCTGCAAAATCTGAGTCACACAAACACATGTGCACCAATTTCCTCCTTTTGTTTCCTCCCCTTGCTCTTGTTGATGTTTCCTCCTCGCCTGACATTTGCAGTCAACTCAATATCCTTTGACAGAATATCCTCTGACATTTGGCTGGCTTGACACATTTAGCAGTGGAAGAGAATTTATAATCAACCTTTATCCCATCAGCCCTTTGTATATGAATCATTTCTTGGAGAAAAAAACAAAACAAAAAACAAGTCATGAGAAAAAATGGCATTGTGGGAGTCTTGTCTACTCCACTTCAGTTGTTTGTGGGTGAATGTGTGTGGGTGAAAAGCCCTCCTGGCATGTCTTGAAAAGAAAGGAACCCCAGACAATCCGGGGGGAGCTGAGCTTTCTTGAAGAGTTGAGTTACTCCATCTACTTTTTTTTCTAGCAAACAGATCGTTTTCAAGTTCCCATCTGAACTCCTCACGAGGAAATGGGCTATTTAATTTGAAAATAATCAAGCCCTCTGGGGCAGCTTCTTTAAGCTTGCTCTATTCACCTCTATCAGTTCTTTTTTCTTACTTTCCACTTTGAGTTGTTGCTAATATGAATAAATAATTGCCTGAACGAATCCATTAAAGCTGTTTTCTCAGAATTACTTTTTCAGTAATTATTCAAGTTAACATTTGCAGACTCAGATGGACAATGTGTTCATTATGACTCAGTCAACAACTCAACTCATCTTGGGATTTTTTATGTATTCAGTTAGAATGCTTTACGGCTATTTCACAACCTTTCACTCTATTTTGGATTAAAACAGGCATGGAAATATTTTGAGGTTATTATAGCTCTGAGCTGGTGTTGTCTTTATTTTATTAATTCTTCAAACCACTAAGTAGGAGTAAGCAGTAGTCATGAAAGTTGGATGTTTTCATGTTTCCTTTCATGTAACCTCATTGGTCATAGAGGAAACTGCAGAAAGGTCTCTCTGTGACCTTTGGGGATCTCTAAAGGCTATAGGCTATTTTAGTGGTAAGTTTGTAAAATTAACAAATAGATAAGTTCACAATTTAAAGAATACATACAATGAACCCTGCCTATTCACTGTTTAATATTTGTAGATTTTTTGTGGTATATAAAAGAAAATTCAGCTGGGGAAACTCAAATGCTACTTGACATGATGTTGGCTGGTGTATGCTAGCTAAGCAGCCAATCCAGTAGCACCATCCATTTTTCTTGTCACTACATCATCACCCCAAGAGGATATATAAGAAAGACTTCAGAGGTTTTGCAGTAAAAAGACTGCAAAATGACGCCCAGTTTCCCCTGGGTGTTGCGTTGGTTTAGTGGACAACTCGTATGCGGAGTCTGTAGTCCTCCTCACGGTTGTCCCGGGTTCGATTCTTGACCTCAGTACCTTTGCATGTCTCTCTCCCTTTCTTTCCCCCTTCCTGTCAGAAAAAATGGGAAAAGGCCACTATGCAAATTCATCTATACAAAGATATATTTATAATTTATCTTCAGTGTTTTTAGAGGGTCTCTCAAGTATTCACGGATTCTACCTTCCGAGCAATACTGGAAGTCTCATCAGTCACTTAATTATTGGTCAAGTTATTTGATCAAAAGCTGCCATAAACAAATACCTATTGTCTTGATTTAAAGGAACCAAATGTTTCTTCAAATTTCAGGTTTTCAGAGGATTTGTTCCAATGCTGAGAAGCATAGAAACTAAAGGTTGTCTCATCTAGTTTAGTTCTGGTACTGGGAACAAAGAGAAACGATGTCTCTGAAGACAAGAGTACATGCTCCCTACTTGACAAGTAAATCAGAAATGCATTTAGCAGGGTTTTAGAATCTATAGTTTGACTAACAGGGAGCCAGTGCAGTTAACGTTGTGTGAACTCTGGCAGCTGCATTTTGGAGCTGCAGTTGCCTGATTGAGTTTTTTAGAGAAGCTGATTGAGTTGCATCACTGTAGCTTCACCACAAATCTGCAGCTTTACAACAAGTTTTTCTGATATCTCAAATGTCTGTCACATTTACATCAAAAATTAGAAATTAATTTCTTCCAGAAATCATCTGGAATCTACTTACTTCAGAACCAATTCTTCCTTACAGGTAATTCATCCAAGGATTGAACAGTGCAGAAGCACATAAACATGGAAATTAAACTTATCTAAGATTTCTATAATGTGCAGAGCTGCACACAGTAGCCCTCTGTTATCATCTAACAACACCTATAATATTCACAGCAGGAAATAAAAGCTAATCGGAAAAAGCTGTATTTTTTTATTATGTTATCAGGCTGATTTAAGAAACACCAGTCAATCAGATTTACCGAGCATGGCTAATCTATTTTATTACTACTGCCGCTGTTTGGTACACAGGTATAAAACGGCTGTATAATGTGACACGTGGTTAGAGCAGCAGCTTTTCTTTTTTAAACATAAGTGGGCTGGTGCACAGCTACTGATATAATCCAGTAATTGGAATGTGTATTTTTAGTCATAGTATTGAGGATGTGTTTTTGTTTACATGTACTGTAAATTGCAGATTTTTTTCCACCCTTCGAGACCATCATTACTGTGTCCAAGGCAAAAAGACTTGGCCTGTGGTACAATTGTTTGGTTTATTGCTGACATAATCTCCAAGAGGCAGCCATAAAATTCTATGCAAATTCCTTAAATGCTGTCATAAACTGTGCCACATCATAAAGTAAATCAGTTGATTCAGTGTATCTGGAATTATGGGTGCCATCTGGAACAAAATGGCAGTAAAAACAGAAATGACCAACCATGAAAAAGGCACCTGTCTTTTTGCTCTGTTCTACTGCACACCTCTGTGGAACATTCAAAGCATGGCAGTGTTGTTTGTCAGGACATGAGATAAGGATTAAATGTCCATGAATTATTCATTCCTCCCACTGCAAAGGCTGGAAGTGGTTTGAGAATCAGTTTGTTTCAGCTAGCCATAAGATAATGTCTTATGAGAAGTGATGTCTTAATTAGATGACTGCAGAGATATGAAATTTTTTTTGCCACATCACTGATAGGGAGCACTGTATCATCACAGAATAATTTTCTGTGATAATTTGTCACGTTACACATGACAGGTAAAGTGTCATGTGTTGCAGGGCATCATCGTCCTGTCAGTCAGAGATCAAGCATATTGTAAACTCAATGTTTATAATCACGGTTATGTGATGAGATATTTTTAATTTTGGAATTGCGATAACAAAAGCTGCTGCAAGCTGAATGACACAAGATGGTCTACCTGTTCTGACCCACAACATGCTGGCTGCAGCATCGGTAAGCATAAAATAAAACTGTAGATTTAGTAACAAGGAAGGGCTAATTTTCACCATAGTCTCCATCAATGTTGGCTCATGAAGTCCAAAAAGATGTGTATGTCTTTAGTTGATACGGATCAAGGCCGGTTTGTATTCACACCAGAAGCAAACCGTACCAGATTTAGTTTGGAGTGGACCGAGACCATCTCAAAAAGTGTGTCTCAGTCCAGCTGTTTGGTGTACACCAGGGTTTGCTAGAGAGTATTCACACATGCATAAGTTTTCTTCCGAATGTAACAGATGTTATGTCTGCATAAATTAAGGTCTTTGTTCCTCTAGGGTGCGGTTGACTATAAAAGTGGAATGACAATAATGACAATTTCTTACCAACTGCAGTTAGCATCTCTAAAACGTCCTTTGCTTTTGGTCTTCGGGCAATTCACACATTTTGCAACAAAACGTCATTCATCTCAAGAACACTAAATCTTTTTCTTTCCTAAATGACTCGTTTGCTAAGCGTTCCCATGTTGTTTACACTCCAATTAATTTTTTTAAACAGATTAACATGGTGTCTTCAGGTTTCTAGAAAGCAAACCAAAAGGTGCATCTAAAGTAATAAATGTTCTAAAATCTCTCTTCATATTCCTACTTAACAAACAAAATAATTTTGCTTGTTAGCTAATCCAGATCAATCGAAAATGGGGAAGGTTTAGTCTGATTTAATGCAACAAAAAATTCCCTGTTTACACAATGTATTTAAAAAATATAAGTTCAATTGTATTCTATCAATACACCAGTATGATCTCAAGTATGCTGTTGCTGTTCATATTGGCCCATATGGCCCTGTGGTTTATTTCAGCAGATGAAGCATAATTTATGCAGAAGTTAGATGGTTGTGCTTTTATTTAGATGTTGTAATCTGCACCTGTCATGCATTAATGCTGCATCCAATATCCATATGAGTTCCAAGACAGTCCACACTCCTCTTAGTAATGGAACAGCATTAGTTTAAATGGCTCAGAGGGAACATTTTCACAAGTGCTCTTAAACAGATTTTTTGTGTGCTTACATGTGTTTCTGTCTGTAGAGTTCTCTGCCATCAGCACTTTGCTAAAACGAGTTATTTGTAGTTGAAGCCCTTCATGCTCAGATGAAGGTCTCTCATTAGTAGCCAACATAAACAGAATGGCACAAAACAGGAAATAGTCATATGCATTCCTCCAGCAAATATCCCAGCATGAATACAGGAGAGTAACTTATTTGAAGTGGTTGTTAAGCAAATGTAATTTCACCTGCTTACAACAGATGCTGACAGAATGTATTTTAAAGCCACTATACTTGGTCAAGTTTAATAGTGTTTAGGAAGGTTTTAAGAACAGCTGCATGCAAGGTGCCAGCATCTTTGTTTTTTTAGGGCTTTTTAAAGTATAATAGGCAATTAAAGTTTAAATGTTATTGCTTTTATTAATAGTACCAGCTTCAAGACTAAAAAACACCTTTAATCTATTAGTACTTCTCAAGCTGACTTTTATTTTGTTTTTTTTTTGGCTAAACCTGCATTCATCTAACATTTTCCTAACATAAATGATCTAAAGTCATATGTAAATTCCACCAAATATAACAAGTACCGATATAGTGATTGACAATAATTCAATGGTATGATTCATTCAATCGTACCATGCATAGGTTAATTTGTCTCGCTTACGTCCCTGGAATGCAGTCTAGTTACTAATATTCTCTGTAAAGCAGCAATACAGTGGTAATTTTCAAGGTTCTTGAAAGTGTGGTAGAAATAGATGCACAAAAACGTCCTGTCTGAAGTTTCCACAGGTGAGGATTTGGGTTCCGTGGTGCCTGCTGGTGTTGGTCCAGTGTGTTTCTGATGTCCACAGTCAACACAGTGATCTGCCAGGAGAAAGCAGATCTCCTGGCAGAAGAGAGACATCAGCAGACATGATTCTGCTGATTCATATCAGCAGAATCATGTCCTTCTGCTGACATGATTTATGCATATGCTAATTTCATTTTTCAGCTGTACTCACTCCCAAAAGTACCAATAACCTCCTTTAAGGACAAAAGTTAATCTGACCTTAACACCACTGACAATGTAGCTGTTGTCAAGGGAAAGACCAAGCCAGACATACCGAAGGTTGTCGTAAAACATTCTTCTTGACTTCTCAGCCGAAGCTCTACACAGCATGGGTGAAGTAATGCAGGAAAAAGGAACCCTGACTAAATTACTGAGTTCATAAACTGCACAGTACCTGGACTGGAGATATGCTTCATCCTTCATTTTTTAGTGCTTAGGTAAAAGCTTGTTGACTTATATTTGGCATGTTTCAGGTTAGACCTGACCTGCTCCAATTTATGAGATTTTTGCTATTTTTTTTTGCCCTTCTATGCATGAAGTGGCTTATCAAATAAGCCTCTGAAAATATTGAACAGTTGCTCTCCAGCGAGAAGAAATGAAGTGATCTGTCCAGGGTGTACCCCACCTGTCGAGCCCAGTCTGTTGGAGGTGACATCCGCATTTAGATGATGAATGGGAATCTTACAGAACTAAACTGAAAATGAACTGAAAAACCTATTAAAGTCTGAAATCCTTGCTAAATACAACAAACAAGAAATTCTAATTCTCTGAAGTGAAGTGTTTGTTCAACCCAGTGGTGGCACTTATATCACTCTTCCCAGGGTGTCAAGGTATTAATTTTAAGCTCCAACAGATCCAACTTGTTTATTTTTGCATGTTTATGAACTAAGACTTGCAGGAATGTTAGCTGTCATAAAAGAGCTTTTGTCTCTTAAGTTTGCTTCACTTTCAGTGAGAGTTTACATTTTATTTCATAGGCATCATCAAAATTGGTAGTTTGTGTTTAAATTGTTCTTTAGATCTAAACTGAGTGAATATGTTGTACATCCTTATGTTTGATTGGCTTGTTTTAGAGGTTTTCTAAAATTCACTTTCTCCTCAAATGTGTTTTCCTCTTTTATCATTTTGACATGAATCTTAATTCAGAGAAAGTTACAACATAGATTCTCCCTATTTATTTTTTTCTGTAATACTTCATGGCAGTTTTACTCTTCATTTCATTCTTTCATTGTAATTCCATGAAGTTCTCATCTTGTTTGATTCTGAGTCTGCTGTAATGCCTACATATACAGAAAGTTTGCCAAGCGTTGAAATTGGTTGACTTACACTTGTTACTTTCTGGAAGATTATAATTAGACATCAGTCAAGCCGCCTCTTGGGAATGCTGGTTCCATTAAGTTTGCCGTTATCCAGCCCGCGTGGCAGAGTAAAAATTCAACAGGCTTTTACTTGTCAAAACCCCTGCTGAGTATTCCATCCACAGGCAGCGAGGAGGGGTGTTAAAATGGTTTTCTAATTCATGAATTTATTTTTCAGCATGTTCCATTTTATGCGTTTAGAATGTGTTTAGAGAGATTTTAAAAAGGTTCAATCTGTTTTATAATCAATGATCCTAAAGTAAATAAAGGGAGTTTACATAAAGTCTGCTGCAAAGATACCTGCAGGTCTTTTATTGTGTTAGAAATGATATACATTAATTATTAAAATGTTTAAATAAGTATTTTATGTAAATGTTTTCCTTCAGTCATTTCTTTATTGTGTTTACAGTAGAAAAGGTTATTCCACTACCGCTGGGCATTATTACCTCACTTTAACTTGTATTTATTTATAGATATCCATTACTGAAACACGCTCTGTCATTTAAACTGTTGAAATTACCTGGTCTTTTGTCACGCAGTGATAAAATTCCTAATACGCCTTCAGGGTTTTGACAAAAACAGATTTGCTCCTTGTTTTTAGTATAAAAGGTCATAGTTGTAAAAAGGCCAAATGGCCCTAGGATATGTAGAAAGTGTGGCGTATGACCAGCGTGTTACAGCGTGGAGATTGACTACATCCACTTCATTTTCTGCTGTGGCTCTCAATCCTGTTTGGTTATTTTACAAAATAACCTCCACCAGATTATTTGTTATCCTGATCTAGGGATTGGAGTGTATGTGGCCACACCCCAAAGTAATCACCTATCACACTGTAGTAAATTCAGTCCATAAAAAACAACAACAAAAAAACACAAAATAAAATAAAAGTATTAAAATAAATTCAAAATAAATGTTGTTTTTCAATGAAAAAAACCCCATTATATATGAACATTATAGTA
The DNA here is from genome assembly GCA_903066825.1 of Alfaro cultratus. NCBI lineage: Eukaryota > Metazoa > Chordata > Actinopteri > Cyprinodontiformes > Poeciliidae > Alfaro > Alfaro cultratus. The sequence continues at coordinate 13,620 of CAEFZX010008707.1, forward strand.
TTTAGCCTAGACCTTCATACTTTTCTAAAAATATTTCATCATGCTTTTATGGCTTTTTTACAATGATCACCCACATAATATCATGTTCCACTTCTTCCAAGACATTAATATATGCAAAACCAGTTCTCTTCATTTTCATGTCTCTTGTCATAAAATAATTACAACTAAACATTCCCCAATCAGTATTTTTGTCACAGATGCTAATGAATAATTTCAAAAGCCATTTTCCCATGAAGAGTCACAGGGCGATTCACAGTGAAAAGTCTTGCATAAACTCACCCAGCCATGATGTTTTCAACAATATCCATATTCTGCCAACACATTCAGCAGGAATCCTGTCTTTTTCTTATTATTTTTCCACATGGCGGTTTTCCTAATGCTTACATGTTTACTCTCTGTTTTGATATGACTTTTGATAATTCAGCTCCTTCAACTACTTGCAGTTAATTTTACTGACAAAACATGCAGAAAAAATGGTCTCCTGCTTTATAAATGTAGCGTTTGTTTTGAAAGTCAAAACCTTCTCCCTCGCTAATTCTGTTAATCTGTCGCATCACAGTTTGCACACAAACTTTGTTTGTAGCCAACATAAAATCAGACAGCAAAGCTGGGATTTGAGTTGAGTCAGAGATTCTGATACGACTCACTGTAAAAATCCCATGACCAAGACTCTAATCATGGGATTTGATACTTGGAACTGCATCAGGACTTCCCTTTTTAGAACACTACGACAAACAACATAAATCTTGACAAGAGGAGAGATGGAACACAGTTGGATGTTGATTGATGCAAACAGTTTGGTGGCAATACTCAATAACGGAAGGGAACCATGAATTTACATGCGCCAACGCTCATTTATGGAGAATTTAAGTAACAGACATGCCTAAAGTATAACTGCAGCATCACTTTGGGTTTTGCATTCAGTAGGAAAAAAAGATAAGCTTTCATAGAGGCGGGAAAAAATTCACCCTGACTGTGGCGTGATTGTCTTCTGGGGCTTCTCTGCTGTGTTTGTCAGCGGAAGCCTTAAATCTGCACAAACAAAAGGAGAAGATTGTCACAGGAAGCTGTGAAGTGTCTTGAGTTTCAGGGAAAAGGTCACGATAAACAGCTCAAAACATATCCAGAAGAACTCTCAAATACTTGAAAATAATCATTTTAAAATATATTTCTGGTTTTTGAATGGTTCTGTATTTGAAGCAGGGAAATCAAAGCACTGATTCGATAAACACATCTAGAAAAAAGCATGAAAACGTTCAGAGTACTAATTAACTTGTCTCTATAAATTATTTACAATCCAAAAAGTTAATTATCTTGACACTATTTTTACTGTTTTGATTAATGCCGCTGACTATGCAATATTGGATTACGTGGAAACAAACATGAAAAAAGAAGGCAAACAGCGAACAGCTGCTAAGGGTTGCATTTGCTACGCGTCATTAGTTCTGATTAAAAGCCCCAGTTTCATGATAAAGAAATTAAGACATGGTGAGTAGATATTTCTCACTGAGTTCACATTTCTGCTGAAATTCTGAGGTGAGATGGTTGATTCTTTTTAGATGAGTGGATTTTGCATCTGAAGGTTGAGTTCTGAATTCCTAACTTTAACATGCACTTAATAAAAAATGTGGAAATGTTTTCTTGTCTGTGAGGATTGTTTAGCAGTCCAGGGTTAGCAAGTCTGCTCTACTTATCCAGATCTTGACATTTCATATGCTTCTTCATCCATTTCAAGATGTTGGCTTACAATTGTTTGAATTCTTGCTGCTGTTCAGCTGCTGCTTCTATGTGCATAACAGATTTATTGTTTTTCTGAAGTAAATCTGTTCAATCAAAGTGATGAATGTATTGGTCACACATCACACAGAACCAGATGTCTCATTTTGTCTCATTGTAAAGAAACCTTTGTCACTAATTACTAAACAAGAAATGAAGAACCATACAATTTACTTTCGTCTAAATCGATATTATATTGCAGAAATATGACAAAGCCATTAAACACAGCCTAGACTAAGTGATCTGTGATCAGTTATTGCAGAAAGCTACACTTTTTTATAAGTTTTCCACATGGTAGCTGAGATAAAATAAGTCCAATTAGGCATCCTGTGAAGCTCTGCTGCATACTGATGCTGAAGGCCTCTCAGGATTTCTCCTTACAGCTGCTTTGGAAATAGACTCGAGGCTTATCAGCCAGAGTTAATGCATTCACTAAGGCCATTTGTAAAAGTATTGCAGTGATTTTAAAATTTCAAAGGTTAATGGAAGCAGGCTACAGGTGCATGCTAATAAATTGTAATGTTATTTACAGGCTGACTGTTATTTTACTTGCTGAATTAAAAAAAATAAATAAATAATTGTCAAAAATGACAAAGTGGTGGCTTTTGGTAAACCCACTGAGACCCCCAACATGTTTGTAGATGGCTTGGTCCAGCATATTAAGCCGGTTGTCACAAACCTGGAGGTCAAAGTAGAGGCTGGATCTTAAGTTCAACAATCATGTTAAAAATAGTTGTTTTTCCAAATTGATGAAATAAAGCCTATTCTTTCCAATCAGAACTTTGAGACAGTAATGCATGCATTGGTTTTCACTCAGTTGGATTACTGTAATGCACATCATGTGGGGGTCAGTGCTCCGTCCATCACGTGTCACCAGAGGCGACAAAATTCAGCAGCTAGTCATTAAACTGGTACTCAGAAGTTTGAGCACATTTCCCCCATTTTAGCTTCCCTTCACTAATATTTAAGATTCTTTTATTGGCTTTTAAAGCTCTCCATGACCTTGCCCCATTCTATCCGGCTGACACCCACCGGCTCTCAGGTCAGCTAATCAGCTGACTGTAACTTTGAAGAACTCATGCTTTTGCTGTAGCAGCTACCAAATTGTGAAAAGATTTCCTGGAAATTAGACAGGCATCTCTTCTATCTGTTTTTAAAATTCTTAAAGCCCATTTGTTTACGCTAGCGTTTAACATGCTATAAATGTTGCTTTTAGGTCACTTTTATATTTTTAGATGATTTTCATGCTGCTTTTTTGGCTGATTGCTTGTATTTTAAATGCTTTTGATTTTTACTTTTTTAACTGTACAGCAATTTGGTCCTGTTCAGGTTGTTTTCAGTGCTTATAAATAAATTTTGGATGAACCTAAAAATGCTTTGAAGAATAAAAAATATCTGCCTTGTTCAATGTATATTCACTGTACAGTATTTGCAGTTAGTAGTCACCTTCCTTTCTGGGCATTGCTTCACCCAGGCATGCAGTGGCATAAAGATGATCAGCCCATGACTCCGAGTTGTGGATGCTCAGGTTGCTTCAGCAGCTGCATTTAATAGCTTTTCAAATTTAGATCTTTTGTCTCTGATCAGTGTTAATTTTTAATAGAACATTCTGTTTCTCAGAAATCGAAAAGTAAGTGGAACGAAACAAAAGGTACTTAAGCAACAGGGATAAAGGAAGCCTTGAGAGGATTGGGAAGCAATGAGCATTTAACGGTCTGTGGGAAACTCACAAAGTACAGACAGCAACTACAACTTTAGAGAGAATTAATTTTATTTTTCTTGGTACATGCTCGCATTTCTTTATCAAATCTTTTTATTGGTTGAATTTTTTAATAATATGAGGAATTGGGTTTTCATTTGCTGTAAGCCATATTCATCAAAATTAACAACAAAAAACTTGAAATAGATCATTATGTGTAATAAATCTTAGCTTTCCTTTCTGAATTGAAATTCTAAAATAAATACCTGACACTCCAGTGACATGCACAGGTTTGTTCTCAGGAGAACGGAGATGATTATCCCCTCAAATAACATGTTTTTCTCTGCCGAAACACTGTCGTTCTTTCCTGAGAAAAAAACAAAAACAAAAAAAAAGCTGTTAACAGGAACTCTAGCACAAGAAGCCGATTAATCCTCTAGAGACTGCTTGTCGTGTCGGTGATCGTCTCTGTTAAAAGTGTTAAAATAATTAAATTTAAGTGGAAACGTTCAGATTCCACATTAAAGGTGCAGAATCTGATGTTTTAGTTCTTTATCAGCATGAAGTGATTCATACTGATGAATTCACCTATGCAGTGTGGCGGATGATGCTGATTTGAAGTTAAGCCATCAAAGGAAACAGAGATCTGCTTGTCAGGTTGAAATTAAAGGATGTGAAGCTGAGATAAACAGGGTCCAGATTGTAGTCTTTTTCATTATTTTTTTTATGACGAAATACAAACATAACGTGCAGAAAGAGTTCTCATGATGAAAATTATTTAAGGTCAAAGCATGAGAGTTTGATTAGAAATACTGTGTTAGTCAGAGTCGAAACAGAATATTAAATCATCTTGGAATATTTTATTCTTTTCTTCTTTTAACCAATTTGGTTTTAAGATCAAACTGTAAAGTTTTAAAAGTTTATTCACAAGGCACTTTTTCATACAATGTAGCCCAACATACATAATGTGATTTATAGAATTTAAAACCAAAGAAAACATAATGTAGCTCAATCACTTCACAGAATGATGAGCCGAGTAGATAAAGTGATTGTAATTAACTTTAATAGACAGTCATGATATATGAAATATCATGAGAAAACCCCAAGAGACTAATATAACCGCAATAAAAACATCAAAATTCTACAGAAAAACTCTCTATAGGGGAAACTAAATCAGATATAAAATATAAGAGAATTAAAACAGAAAATTATAAATTATATTACAACATCAAATTGAATATGAATTAAAGTGAAAACTTGAGTAGGATGGATGTGAAATGGAAAAAAATCTAATTTTGATTTAAAATTACTCAATATGTTGAGGTCATTGCCAGCCTTTAAACCCAGGCTGCCCTTCCTTTCTCAAATGTCTGTTCCAGAAACTAAAACTGAACTTTTATACTGATTGAACTGAAGAAAAGTATCTGTCCTTCTTGACACAATATATTGAAAGTACAGTCAGATGTCTGTTCAGCAGGTCTTTCAGTGAGTATTAGGAGATGCGCCAGCTGTGTCACATTCTCCTCGACGTAAACTGAAACGCTGGTCCAGAGTATCAGGTACATCTTCAGAGGCTTAATTACAACAAATGTAGTGAAAGTTCTGCATGTCTGAGTCCTGCTTGGTGTCCGGTTTGAAATACTACATATGAATTGACTTATCTTTAGAAATCAAAGGCTAGATAAAAATTTTTATCAAAACACTTTAAACAATATATGTATGTACATTATGTACATTTATTTGTTTTATCCTGCAACTGACTTCATCCTGATTAAGATTTTTGTTGCTTTGTTTTGTTTCAGTTTTCAGGCTCTCTGGGGGAAAAAAATTAAGTCTGAAAAATGGTGTGACTGCATATTGAATATTATTATGCATAATGTGTTTACTGCAACTTTCATGTACAATAAAGACCATGTTGAGATTATGGCTGTTTTTGAAGCCTGTAATCAAGTAATTGTTTGTATAATTTGTGTTGACTAATTTCACCTCTGAATACTAAAAATTATTATGGCCACATTGAGCTTTCATGTATTTTGGCTTTGAATTTCCTTGTTTCCGAATTTTTGCACATTTTAAAATAAAGTGCAAAAGTATCAATTGTTGTCATTTGCACTTCTTTTTAAATGCTTTAAGTTAATTTACTGTTGAGGAATCTTTTCAAATAATTTATTTAACTATTGACGAATGGAAAAAAAAACAAAAAAACTGCAGATAACATTTAGAAAATATTCCAGCCTTAGAGTATTTACATTATGATTTCTGTATGCATGATTTCTGTTTTGCAAGATGAAAGTCATAATATCATGACTTTATTCTTGTAATATTATGTCTTTATTCTCATACACGTTTATTCTTCTAGTATTATGAATGTGGGATCTTATTCTTGTAATTAATTTTTTTTTATTTATTTTTTATAAATTAAAGTGACTCTAGTACTCTGTTGTAAAACAAAACATCTGCCCTAAGTATTGAAGTTAAAAATACAATTATACAAAATAAAATATGTGAAGTTGAAGTAAAAACAAAAATTGCATGTTTGACATTCACCAAAAAATATAAATCTTAGAATTCCAAAAAGACCTGAAATGGAAATAAAGCTCAGTCTGATTTAATCTTAGACGTTAAGGGATAAAACAAACTCTCTTTATAGCATGCATCTAAATATCTGCTTCCAACGGTTCAAACCATCAGATAAAGAAATGACATATCTGTGTGAGCTTAGTAAAAATAAATGTCATAGAGACGAAGAGAAGTGTGTAAGGACTGAAAGTTGGAGAAGAGGAACTGAGTGAGTGAGTGAGCAGCATTTGAGAAGGAGTTCAACGGAGCATGATGGAGGATGGAGTGAGAGGGTTGGTTAAGCAACCTTGGTGTAATTTGTCTTCATGCTGCCGGCCCTTTGCTCCATCCTCTGGTCTCAGGCTGTTTTTCTCTGACAAGCTTGTTGCCTCTAGAACAATTGGTGATTTACCTCTCACCGTGTCACTGACCAGCATCCCATCCTGGGAGAAGTGCAGAGTAAATCAAAGCTCTGGACTTTCCCGTTAATCACTAATTACAGGTTGGATGGTGGAGGTTGATCCCTCCCAGAGGGCTCAGTCCCTCCGGCTTCAAATCAGCCCGAAATAAGAAGGCAACGCCACTTCTTCCACTGATAAATCTCTCACAGAGGTGGAGCTGGGCCGAGCCAGCTCCAGCAGCTCAGACTCCCATCTCCCTGAAGAGTTTCTAATTCAGGTCGGATACTATCCCTCTTTTTTTTTCTCTCCACTACTTCCTCCACCGAGCTGCTAAAGCTGTGATAGAGCCTGCCTGGTTGACAGTCTTCCTACTTTCTTCTTTAAATTCACACTATAACTTCACACATTTCTATCCCCTCAGGGATCAGCGGCAAATCGAGTTTGTTGCTTGCAGTGTATTCCAGAAGCATTAAGATACAAGGAGGCTGTAATTGAATGGTTAGGGAGGACACTATTGGAGGAGATTTTTGTCAGCATATCTGCCCACTGCAACCTTAGCACATCAAAGAGCTCCAAATGGCAACATTGGGTGTGGATGTGCTCAGTTATCAGTGTTAGGAGAAGGAGAATTATTAATGTGTGACTGATATAAGATCCATTTTTTCAATTCTTAACTAGCTTTAATTTTTTATCTTTATTTTTTCTACTGTTGCTAAGATTAAATGTTTCATCTTAAGGTAGTTTGTATGCTTTTAATCTTTTTCTTATCTGTGTGAAATCACTTCCTTATATTGGATACTCTCAAACTATCATTGTGAAATGTAACACTATCAATAGATGTCAGTGATTAAATAAGGAGGAAACGATCTTTAACTGGGGAATATTTATTTCTCTTTCACGTTTTGGTCATTTTTACAATTCTTCAGATTTCAGAATTCCTGTGTGTTGCAAACAAAGTTACAAACACAAGAAGTAGATTTTAACTTCCAAAGGAATAAAGTGTAATATGGCATAAAAACAGAGCAACAGAAATGCATTTTTACTAAATTAATTATTTGAGAAAATGCAAGCTATCTACAGAGGAGGAGAAATTATGATACTTGTAAACAGGTTACCTAATTCTTAAATTGGCTAAAGTAGTGGAATATATTCAAATTGGTAAATGAATCTTTAGTAAATCTTTGTCAACCGATAAGTGTTTTGAAACTAAATGAAAAACATTAGCACATCCCAGTGAATTTCTGAACACAGAGGAGCTGGTATTTTGACATGCTAATGACAGCCACTTGCACACACAGCTTGATGTACTGAGGTCATAATATTACCAAAATGTTGGTGGGAGTCAAGGCACTTTATTGAGAGTGAGCTAAAGAAGTAACACCTGCAGTTCCTGCTGTGTGGAGTCTGGGATTTCCCAGTGGGCGATTCAGATAGGAATAATTTGATGTAACAAATTATTGACACATTAGTAATTGCAGATACAAATTGCATTTATTTAATATATTCCTACAATTTTCCAAAGACTGTCTGTGGAAGGACTGTAAAACCTTTGGTCCTCTTTAGAGTTGTGCTGAAAGTAGTCCCAGTTTTCCATGATGCTAAGCAGAAATTGTCAACCACTCAAAAATGAATTTTTATTAAATAAAGAAAAATTTGCTGCATCTTTACTTAAAAAGTGTCACTCTCTTTTGTAGATCAACTTTTATGTACATATATAAGAACCAGAGTCTCCTCAGCCCCTTCAATGACTTTTGGCATTAAGGATTTTTGGGATAAGAACATAAATGCTTTTATCCACATACCCGTTTCAGTGAGTAAATGTAACATTTTCCTGACTTTTTTTTAAACCTGTGGCATCACTTTAATTGCCAAAATCCAAAAATCCAATGCCACTATCAATTTTGAAGTAAATTTTTCTTTAGGAATGCTTGATTCTGAATTATACTGTATATGCTGTGGACTGTGCAATAACACCTGTAATATTTGATGCAGTCTGATGTAAGTAGTTGCCAATGCACCAGCCTCTAGGTGCTCATCACGACAGGTCTGTGTCAGCCGTTACAGAGGGGTTGGCTGAGAGTTGTGGTCATTTTGGAGCAGGACAGGAACTGTGCTGCATGTGTTTGGACTGTAGAATGATAGAACAGGGATGTTTTTAGTTTGTTACACTGTAACTAGTTGACTACTTTTAATTCATTTGATATGCCAAATTAAATGTGAAGGCAAGAATTTTAATTAGGTTTTTATACAACCTCACAAATTATGAGTCAGTTGGAGACAGCATAATGATTGCAGTTTCTTCTTGGAACAAGTCGTCTGATGTCTCCTTTCTGACTGGCGAACATCAAACAAGTTTTCCCAGTTCTCAGTTTAGATGCAACAAAATCACAGATACAGCAGACCAAAGGCAAGTTTAAAGAAATTTGGGAAGTCATTGGTCTCCAAGCGACAGCAGTCTCACTTTAATTAAAGGTGCTTCCATCATTATTCTCCAGGCTGTGGCAAGTGAGCACTGTCTGTTGGACCTTCTCTTTCATTAGATTTTGTATTTCATGCCCTGAGGAGCAGAACAAATTGAGTCTCTGTTTCCTTTTGCGCCATTGTTCATTACCCAAGAGAAAGATTAAAAATCATCATCTCACGGACCACATTACATAATACCAAAAAATGAATGAGTGTACACTGCCCATACGGTCTCTTCCAAAGCACCAGGTAGCAAAACTGTGCTACCTTCTGACCACCACGTCTTTTATAATTAAATCATGAATGCAGAGAACAGGAATGTAGTAATTCTGGTCGGTTGAACAGATGTAGAGATTCTTCTCTTAGTCCCCTTTCTTAACAAAGAAACAACAAAAAGTCTGACTTGTGTTAATCTTGCAGGACAGCAAGCATGTTTAAAAATAAGCCAGCTTCAAGTTACAAAAGGAGCACGAGTAAGAAGAGACGTTTGCAGTCAGCAGAAAAGAAGAGCAGCTGCTTCCTGAATGAGTTGGGCTTGTTTTCATGGCCAAGGTATCAAAAAACTGGAGCTGTAAACTTATTGACTTTCAGTAAATAGTTGACAGCAAAAAAACACAATAAAAATGAGCATTTTGTTTTATCTGACAAGTCTCTGTTCAGGAAAATGAAAGATCTCATATATATTATCTTTTAGCCCAATTTATTTACAGTTACTTGTATTAAGAGGTGGGTAATAACTAATTATATTTACTTCAGTATCTTCTTGGAACAACACCTTTTTAGAAGTTGTTTTACTTCCCCTTTTTACTTGAGTAATATTATTCTGAAGTATTGGAACTGAAGTACATTTTCTTGTTACTCTGTCCGTTCTCTAAAGAACAAACCTACAGGCTATCTTAAAGCAAGACTTTGTGATTTTACTCAAGCTTCATTAGAGCTGGGTGAAATGGCTATAAAACATATTATGATATAAGCATTTCATATCAGTTGGTATCAAAAAAATTATTCATTTTTACATTAACCATCCAAAATACTACCAAACTGGTGATGCAATCTTTTGTTTCCTCTTGGGCTGACAGTCCTCATAATTCAGTTGTTTTGAAACTGACTGCATTTCAAAAATAAAATTCTTTGCTGTCCAACTGAAGCGTCCTCACACCAGCACTTTGAAGACGACCACCAACCATACACATTACTTTACCTTCCTCTGCTTGAATATCATTTCTTATCTTTCTTTTTTTTCCTCCTAAACAGATGTTTACCTGCTGAACCTCCCAGATGAGCAGAAAGTCAGCGTCACAACAGTTACTGTTGGACAGAGCGCCGTGATGACCTGCGCCATCACAGGAGAGCGGAGACCGCCTATTTTATGGAAAAGGAACGATCAGTATCTCAACTCCCTGAACCTGGAGGACCTTAACGTAAGAACTTGTCAATATTTTACATTTTTAAAATTGTTTTAAACTTCAATGCAGAGTAAGCCAGAGTATGTTCACTGAGTAGTCATAACTTAATTAAAATGTTATCAGATGAAGGAAACCTTTGAATTTTGATGTAAGGGTTTCTGATAGGGATCAGCAGATATGAGATTTTACAGCTTAACCTTGATGTATATAAGAATAACCTAGGCAATTTTTTTTTTGTTCTTCAATACAGAAATGCCTCATTTCTTCCTACTTGCTGAAGGAATAAAACAAATTATACTTCTAGTAAACCTTTAATGTTATCTACACAAATTATTTAATGTTGTTTTGATCAAATTTTTTTTTTGGGAAAATGCACCTGCTAGAAGTAATTGGAGTTCTTAGGTACTTGTTGCACAAAATATATTCCCTTTTTGTTGTTTTTTCTTCAGATTTGAACAGGTCTAAAAAACTTATATTTCCTGTTAATTATTCTCACTGTCTGCTTGGGCAGAAAGCCTTCACATCCTGCTTTATAGACCGTTCACTGTCAGGTTAGTTTTCACTCACTGCGTCTTGTTTTGTTTTTATTGCGGACTACAGGTAAGTGCAAGAAAGCCACAGCTGCACAATGTTGAATCACCATCATTATTCCAATATTAGTGTGCAAAATTACAGACATTTGGATTTTAGATCCAATGCAATCATAATTTGATTTCATTTTCCTGTCTTTGATTCCCACACCTGATATAAATTTTAGTCACTGTGATGCTCTGAGAGAATAAAGTTGGCTTCCATTAAGATAATAAAATGAAACGGTAGAGAAAATCTAAGTTTTGACCGATATTGTTATCACAATATCCCACAATGAAAATGGATCTCTGTTTTCCTAATATTGCCTTGGTTTAGCCCTTTTCAGCCAGCTGACCATAAGTGAACAGAAAAAGGTTGAGGAGTGGCAGCACTCTGTTAATCCAGGCCAACATGAAGATCTTTTCTGTCATCTCATTAAAAATTGTACACAAAGGGACAGCTTTTTAACACTTTGCTGTATCTTTATAACAGGTTGTGTTGAATCTATCAGATCAACTCATATCTACCAATATGATCATGAGTTACAGAAATCGATCATGAAACAAAGAGATATAACTGCCCTCGTTTCAGTCTCCATGTGTCCCTATGTTGGGAAGATGGACACTAGAATATGCTCTGGGAGAAAGCCAAGCTGCCATGTGGATGTGTGACATGTACCACATACATAAACATTATTATAAACAAGAAAGCTGCTGTCATAGAAACATTATTCCCTGATGGCACCAATCTATTTTAGAAGGGTAATACCTCCTGTCACTTGGCAAGAAATGGTTTGATAAGGATCTGAGGAAACATGACAATAAATTTAACTTGATGTGGCCTTCTATCCCCCCAGATCTCAGTTAAATCAAGATATGTAGGATGTGACAGAAAAATATGTCTAATCCATAGAGGCGCACCTGTCGCTGTACAGAACAGAAATATTATTTCAGCTTCACTCTTACATTACAGCAGAGCCTCAGAGGTCCTTTAATTTAAACAGACTGAAAAAGGTTTGACTTCTCAGAATGTTGTGGGTTATTGTGTAGTTCTGATGATTTCACATATCCACGTGTTGAATTATATCACTTTTCTACACATTTCAGGTGGACAAAGTACTTTAAATAAGACAAATAGGAATTGATGAATAAAAACAATCAAAGAAGCTAAACAGTAGAGCTCAAAAAGGCCAGCAATGGAGAAGAACACTAATTGTACATAAATCTGTAGGTGTACAGGCGTGATGCATTTTCTGCGAGGGACAATAAAGACCATCTGGACTGATGGACAGAAGAAATGCAGCTGTGTTGATGAGACACCGGCACAGAAATACAAATACTAAAGAGCATAGATTCTAATACACTCATAAGAGAATACATTCACAAATAGTGAAGAGTAATTCAAAACTAAATAACAAGAAATTAAACAAATTGACATTCAAGTTAAACAGCTGATGGGTTTTATTAATTGACCAATAAAACTCACTGAAGAAGTAAATAAAATGTATTCAATCCTTAAAGCATAATAAAACTACAACTGTAATTAACTTTTAAAAACCTCAAGGTTTTTTTTGCCTTCATAGCTTCATAAATAATTTTCTTCAGGCAACAACCAAAAATAATACTTCACTATCCAGTTTTATTGTTCAGGTGTCATCAGGATGTCTTTCAAAAGATCGGAGGAGTTTGGATATGTAATATATGGAACATGTTGAAATTTAATTGTTAATGCCTTTGAAAATAATTTAAAATCCATTGCTGATTGATTCTAACTTGCATTTTTAAGTTAGCAGGGACTTAAAAATGGTGTCCCTTAAAAATGGTGTGGTGTGATCTCTTTCTTTTTTTTTCCATTTTTGCACCCAACCAATTCTGCAGTAGTTGAAAAGATGCTACCTTCTCTTTTGAACAGAATACTAGAATAATTAGATTGCAACTTAGATTATTAACAATCCTAAATAATTCTAACATTACTGGATAATCTCAAATATGTAGTATTTACAATTTGGTTAATTTCATCACTTTAGAAGCTTCTCTGCTTTAAAGTTGTATATTAAATACAGGTTTGTAGTCAGGAACCACAGAAATCTTGAAGTTGTGCTTCTTTAAATAGTTTTTAGCAGCAATCTAAAAGCAGTAGAAAATATAAGTCTATCTAGTCATTTTTCCAAAAATCAGAAAACATTTTCTATGACGGATCTAAAAAGCGAGTTTTCAGTTGTACTTGTGAGATAAATCTTCACATATTTAGCAAAAAAGCAAGAAAATTCTAGGGTTTCTTTCACTAGCGGAGAAGGACCCCACGACAGTAAGACCCCTGTTCTGATGTGTATTGGCAGTAACTAACAATCTTAGCATATTTTGTTTTACTGTTGGTTTGCCTTTGTGTTGTACGGCTGACTATAATCCAATATGTCAGACTGTGTTCTTGGTGACTGTTTAGAAAATGGTGGGAGTGACAGAGACAAAAAGAGAAGATGAAAGGGGATATCTAAGGGCTTCAGCCCTAGAGGAAGGACCTTCTTTCATAACTGTGTGCGTGTGCGTGCGTGCGTGCGTGTGTGTGTGTGTGTGTGTGCGTTAATCTCTAGGCACATCCCCAGACTGACATTTGTCTTATGTTCTTCCACATCAAAAGAAGCAAGAAAACTCGTGATGAAGTTCAGATTGAGTCCCCATTTACCTTAAACTTTTTTTTCAGAAATCACTAAGATGAGTGTGATATTACAGAGCATAATTAAATCAGCAGTAGCACAGTAGATAAAGTTAATCCAGCAAAGCCACTAATGTTATGTTAAATGTTAATGACCCTTAAATTGAGTAAGAGGCACCCAGCTGTTGCCAGTCATCTTTGGCACCATGAACTGCTGGTTCTGTTTGTCAGTGTTGTGTGTCGCCCATAAAAACCAGTGCTCAAACTGCTGGTATGAGTCCCACAGCTTCATTCTGTCATTTTTTTTTGGTGATATATTTCTGCCTTTAAACAATATGAGAGTAAAAATAGTTGTAAACTGAAAACACTGTAAGTGTCTTTAGGAGGATTTGCAAAGTGAGACGAGGCTTCGCAGGGTCAAAAGACACTTTGAAGTGTTTTTTTATTATTATTATTATTCCTGGCAAACAACTTTTTCTCTTCTTTTTTTGTAGGTTCAATACAACTAGCTTTTGTTTCATCTTTTTGATATTGCCTGAAGACACGCAGTAGAGTTCGGTGTCCTGACCGTGGGTGGTCTCTGTCTGCTCTTTGCACATACTTGTCTGTTCCCTGAGTGATTTATATCAGATCTTGCTCTGTGTATTTTTAATTCAAATGTCAACTGAAGGATGAAAGAGTCTGCTGTCAAGAGATGTTCATTATTCTAGGAAAGGCTTTGTCTGGGGTTTTTCAGTAATGACAATAATGACTGCAAAATTCAAACACCTCAATTTTTATCTCTTGTGTTTTGGACACATTTTTTTCCCAGCTTCCTGCATGGGTTGATGGATGGGAGAAATGCATTATAACATTATAATTTGTCTAATATGTAGCACCTAACAATGCAACATCAAATGAACATGCTTTTAGTTGTCATGAGAAATGGGACTAATCTGTGGTGCATCCTTCTATCAGTGGCCCTCTAAATCTTGCTACAACTCTAATGGGTGACTCATTTGCATAATTAGGATACTTAAACATATGGGAGCAGATTTACTGCCCACAGGATTGTGGCAGGATGATGACATACCATTTACACAGTCTACTGTAATTTGTACTTTCTGGCCCAGTTCAAACAATACTGAATTGAAGAACCGCACAATTTGGATAGAGGGGTGTTTTTATGACACTTATTTCTATATGCAGTTTAATAATTTGATTTTGGGTTTTTTGGTGTAGCAGCTAAATGAGCTCCTCCAGGTTGCAGTCAAAGCAGTTGTGGGACAGAATGTACATCACAGGCAGAGAACCAAGAAGGCAATAGATTACTTGCTGTCTCACCAGCATGATGTTGGTGTGATTAGTTTGCAGCCTTGTCATCAGGCAATTCTGGCTTGTTTTGCTTCAAATCCTAAAATGATCAATCCACACAGTTCAACAGCAGAAGATGATGGATAAACCGCCAATGCTCCCACCAGACTCTTTCATTGACGATGACAATCAATCAGCAAAATCTCCCTACAGATGCTCTGGGTTTGCTTTTGTAAAAATGGGAATTCTCAAACTCCCTTCATGCGTCTAAAGGAGCTCAATGAACACCAGGAAACCTCTTGAAGTTCAGTTCTTCAATTCAGTATTGTTTGAACTAGGCCAGAAAATACACATTACTTTAAAGAAGGCTTCAGACCTACCTATAACCAGAAAAATAACCTTGTTCTGCCTCACTTAAATGATTTTAGTATTGTCAGTATTTCCAACCTGTTATCAGTTTGTGTACATTTGCAAGTCTGTGCTAGTCTTCATTGCCTCCAGTAGACTGGAGCTTTGTTCTAACAGGTAATCGTAAAACTGGTGAAACTGAAAAAGCTCTTTAGTTTCTTTCGTGATAGAAAACATCACACAAGACATGAAAATCGTGCAGCATTCTACTGCTATCTCTTTTATGACAGACTGACAAAAGCAGTCTCTTAGTTAAAGGCACATGTCAGTCCACCTGAATACCTACACACACATCACACTGTCATATTGACACATGCCAATTAGACAATCCTACACATTCAACTTAAAAAACGCAAAATGCCTTCGAGGTGTTTTAGGAAATCTTGGAAAGAGATGCAGCCAGAAGCCTTTAGAGATCCACTGAAGATCCCTGAACTCTACTGTAAAATGTGTACCTATAACAGGAAAATGTGATTTAGTAATTTAGATGAAGTACATATGTTTAATTGGTTGCAGTATTATGCATTTTTATAGCAACATCAAGTAACTATGTTTTCTTTCATTGCTATGAAAATGCTGTTTTATCAAACATAACTTAAAAGAAATTTGACTTTGTAATTTGACACCTTAAAATCAGGCCTCTGTCTCTTTAAGAAGCTCATACTCTTTCAAGCACTCCTTCAGGATGGCATCACAACAATACTACACCATTATGCTGTTTACAACCATTCAAGGATCGAAGTCCCCACACCATCCCCTCTCCACACACACTCCCTCCATCCCCATCTTTAAAAGCAACAATGTAAAGAATAAATCTAATTAATACTTCACTAGGACACTATCACTAAAAGCTTTGCATTTCTTCAATTTATTCATTTAATGAATGGTTTTGTTTGTGTTGCTAGAGCTCCCAGCATGTTGGTTTTCTGTTTGTGGAGTTTCATAAAGTGATTGCGTTAATCTGTATCCTCAGACTGAGAGTACTTTATGTGCTTTTACAACATATGCAGTCGTTTTGATGTTGGTACTTTAAGCCTGACTTTGCAATCTTTGCTGCTGTGGATTACCTCTAAACACTAAGAGCATGTGATTCAGCATGATGCACAGCATCAGCTGAACACTGTTCAGATCCGTGTGCAAACCAAAGCATATCCAGCTGAACCCCTGATGGACTGTGCAGTGCTTAATCCAGATTTATTTTTGGCTCTCAAGCTTCCAGATGATCACTGCTGTTGTTTTCATAGACAAGAATGGATTTCACATTCACCTGGCACCCGCAAACACATTCTAAAATGCCTTGAAGACAAATTTAGTATAATTGCTTGTTGGAAATATTTGTGAATATCCACTGCCAACATTGATTAGTCATATTCCTGTGAGTAAATGAGACGTTTACTGTGTAATCCCAAAGGCGTTCCCAGTTTAGAACATGGTTATTTTCAAAGTTTTTGACTATGTTCTGATCTAGTAAAGTGCACACTAATCCCACGATGGAGCTGGTATCCTGGAGTCCAATAGAGTCTCTCTAAATTTTGACAAAGCAGCTTACTGTAATTCCATGAAGCTGACTGTTGCTGACTATTGCATCATCATCCAACACTGTCAGTAATTCAGTCTTCACCAGGGGGCCAAGTAAAAGAAACATTGGTAAACTTTAAAGTTTAAGTTGTACTTGTTATTAATTCGATGTTAAGAGATGATTGTGTTTCCTGGTAACAAAGTATCACAAAGTAAACATCTGATTTCTACTTTTGCAATATTTACCAACAAAATGTTTTGTGTCTAAGCAGATAAGTGGTATTTCAAAAGTTTTTTTGTTTTTTTTTAAGAAACAGTGACATTACTTGTTATTAATTTGATGTTAAGAGATAAGCGCGTTTTCTGGCAACAAAGTGCCACGAAGTAAACATCTGATTTTTACTTTTGTGTTGAATGTCTGTTTTATAATGTATTTACACCAATGACAAATAACATTTTAACTCTAATGCAAAATTCACCAACTACAATTCATAAGTAGTATTTCAAAAGAGGAGAAGAATTGATTTTTAAACAATAACAATATTTGTTGTTAGTCTGTTGCTAAGAGATGAGCGTGTTTCCTGGTAACAAAGTGCCACAAAGTAAACATCTGATTTATACTTTTTGTGTTGAATGTCTGTTTTATCATATACAGTATCTACCACCATTAACAGAGAACATTTACACTTTTCTGCAAAATTCACCAACTACAATTCTAAAGTAGTATTTCAAAAGAGCAGAAGAAATCTTATGTTTTTTAAACAATAACAATATTTGTTGTTGTTCTGTTGCTAAGAGATAAGCGCATTTTCTGGTAACAAATTGCCACGAAGTAAACATCTGATTTTTGCTTTTGTGTTGAATGTCTGTTTTATAATGTATTTACACCAATGACAAATAACATTTTAACTCTAATGCAAAATTCACCAACTACAATTCTTAAGAACTATGTCAGAAGAGCAGAAGAAAAGTTTTTTCAACAATAATATTTGTTAACTCGTTGATAAGAGTTGAGCTCATTTTCTAATAACAAACTGCCATGAAGTAAACATTTGATTTTTACTTCTGTGTTGAATGTCTGTTTTATAATATATTTACCACCAATGACAAAGAAAACATCTTTACTTTCCTGCAAAATTCACCAACTGCACAAGTCTTGTTTATTTGTTTTAGGCTATTGTAAAATATTATTATGGTGTCTTAAATGTTGTGGAAAAAAAGTCATCCTCTAATTTTTTTAACCTTTCGTGTTTTTTCAACAGATCCCATCTCAGGTAGGGCTTTCTGCTTTTTGCGCTGTTTATGCTTGGTATTATTGCATTATATTAACAAAAAGCCCACAAAGCTGAAATAGTGCCTGTAACATGCAGATTATACTTAACTCATAACATTTTTAAAGGGAAATTCTCTCTGTATTAAAATAAAACAATTGTGCCCAGCAATTTCAAAGTGTTTGTACATAGTATGCACATAAAACCTGCAAAAAAGAAGAGTTTTATGTTTGCAGAATTTTGCAATGTGGTAAGTAATATAATAAAATCCACTGTAGCTTTACTCTCTTAGACCAGGGTAAATCTTTTATGTAACTTATTTCTAGAAAAATTTCCTTTTTTTAAAAATTTATTTTTCTTGTCAGATGAACTAATTTTTATATGACCAACTTCAATGCTTTATAGGGTATTACTTTCATCTCATTGTTTGCCTTCTTAAAAAAAGATTGTTAATCTTTTTTCTTAAAAAAAAGATTAAGAAAAAAAGAAATAAGGGAATTTCTTTGAAAATCTCTCGTCACTGGTGGAGGTCAGCTGTCCCATGAGTTGCCCCTTCAATGCCTCTTCAGAGGTGACCCAGCTCTGGCAGCTTTCTTAATTATGGTTTCTTGAGGGTTGTGGCCTATTTGTAAATCCTCCTCCACCCGCCCTTGTCTGCCTCTCTCCTGAGCGGTCCTACCCTGGCCAGTTCAGTCTGCAGGAAGCTGGGTGCTGCTGATAGCTAAGGTGAGGGTGATGAGGTGAGGTGGAGGAATCATGTCGACAGAGTCTCCGCCGTGACTCGTTCCACCCCTCTGAGTTTCATTTCTCCCCCGCCTTCATTTTTCATTTAAGAAGGTGACACAATATGCTCTCAGCCCAAGAAGCCCAAAAGGTACCATCGATTTCCTCGTATTGTGAAGCTCTGATGCTTCAGTCATCCAGGGTTCAGAAGTCAGATTGGAGCTCAGAAGAATAAAATGATAAACACACTGAACACTTGTAAACAGGGTGCCTGATGTTCCCAACTTGTCTGTCAAATATTTACTGGAAAATAAAGTTTTAAAGCTTGCAGGATGTAAGCAAATGTAAAATGAGAACTGTAATTAGAAGTGAGATAATATTTTTGCAAATTAAAACAGTGTTAGGCATAAGGAATGAGAAACACTGAGCCAGATTCAATCTTGTTAGATCATGTCACTTTAGAATGAAAATGCCTTGCTATCTTAGCTTCATTATGGTGGTGCATTTGAAAGCTGCAGAACTCTCATTCTTTCAAAAATGCCTTTTCATTATGAGCAACTTGGCCTATGTCTACTCATGGTCAAATTTGAATGGCCATAAGATGGTCATTCAAAAAAAAATTTTGTTTTACTTTCTTTGGTGAAATCTGCATTCAGACTTCTGAGTGAACCGTTTCCGACCCCAAGGTGCAGGTTATTGCGGCCCCAAAATCTGAATTTTTGGGGTCACTCATTCTTATTCTGCAGAGGAAGAATGCAGACTTCGCAAAAGAATCACATTTAGGTCAGAATTGCCTGCTGCGTGAATGTAACCTTGGTTTTTCTGTTTCTTTCGGGTTTATTTATTTAATATATTTTAAATAAAGTAATGAATCACATTCTAGAATTCAGACTAGTCTTCACATGAATTAAACTTAAGAGTCAACTATAACTATAAATTCCTCCTGTTTAAAATTAAGAACTGCATCAATATTTCTTATTTCTCTGCTTTGTTTTGTCAAACATAAGCTGAAACATATTTCAGCATAATCTGAAATAACTTGCAAAGATTAAATTCTGTAATGCAATAAATATATTTTATTTGAAAACCATATTATTGATATGAAATGTAATATTTGCTGTATCAATTAAATTTCAAAATTACATTTTAATATATAGCATGTAATAAAATGGGGATATGGATTAAAGAAAACTGTTCAAGATTGAAAGAGGATAAATAAAAAAATCTATTAAATGAAGCATCCTGCTGCCAGCAGACATAGCTAAAATCACTACATGCATTTAAAGCAAGAAATAAAATCATTACTGGAGAGAAAAAACACAGAATCAATGTTCTTTCAAACCCTCCCATCTAAAAGCAGACTAAGACATAAAACTTTTTCACTGATTGTTGTATTTTGACTAAGATCTTATGTCACTGCAAGCTGGTGGAAGAGAAATAATTCTGTTATTAATTTGAAAAAGCATACACATAAAACTAAACTTCCTTAATCAGTGTGGTGTTGGGTTTTTATTGCCGTGTGGTCTTTACAAGGTGGCATCTGTTCCTCCTCTGCCTGGCGGATTGCTCCGTCATCAGGCTCATTAGCTTTGTGGGCTTCTTTCTGCACCGCAGCCTGAACAGTTCATCATTCTGTTTGCTCTTCTTTGTTCAGAAATATCTTTCTTTTGCTCACAGGTTTAATAATCACAACATGGCATGGATTCATCATATTTTAGTTATATCCGCATGATCAATGTATAAGTAATATTTTAACTAAGAAGCTTGGGAATAGTTGCATGCATTCATTAAATGAGAATGCGATAGGGGAATTACTTTTTTTGTTTCTTAAAGGGACATTAATGTTTAAAAAGTGTAGCTGGAATTATTTAGATATTGTCTGCAGCACTTCATTAGCCAGTTGTGCTGAAGGAAGTAAAGAGTGATTTCTGCAGTAATTAATTGTAGCTGCACTCTGAGCCAGATCAGTCATCTGCTGTGGAAATATGTCTTATATGAGTAAATGATTACTTCTAAATATGACTTTGATAGATAACAGGTTTAGCTTTTGTCATGGATTGATGTAGGTTTTCACCACAATGTGCCTTTGCCAACAGCTGTGATAAGTTTCATTTCCTTTTATTTCCAGATCTCCATCTGTGCGCTTCTGTTTGTTGCATTTTTATTGAAACAGTTCGTTTTCCCGGATTCAGCCACAGCTGCTGTTTCCAGGCTTTCAGGGGTTTGTCCGGGTGATTAAAGCTCTGTCTGTCCTCTGTCTCTGGTAGGATTTTGGAGATGATGGCTCTCTGTACATCACCAAGGTGACCACCACCCACATGGGTAACTACACCTGCCATGCCGAAGGATATGACAAACTGTTTCAGACCCACATTCTCCAAGTGAATGGTAAGGTTATTTCTACACTTCTCTCTTTAAGTAATTTATCATCATACTGTGCCTGCAGTAGCTTTCAAACAACTTGAATCTTACTACATTTTACATTTTAACCACAATCCTTATTGAGTTTTATTGTGATTTCATCCAATAAGCCAACATAAAGCAGAACATCCCTGTGAACTAGACAGAATATGGTTCATGACTTTCCTTTTTGTGCATTTTTTCCTTTAGCTAAAATAAAATTAAAATACGGTAGAGAAGTTGGTTGCATGGTTTTCCTTCAGCAATAAGGTCCTGGGTTTGAATCCTGGCCAGGGGCTTTCTGCATGGAGTTTGCATGTTCTTCTTTAGCATATCTAAAAATTGTTAGTGACATTGATTATGTTTGTTTATGGTGTTGAACAAACATCACCATGAAGGCTAAAGAACACAGCAGATGGATCAGAGGTCTGATCTCTGATCCATGGAAATTCAAGTTTAGGATATAAACAATATCTGAAGTTTTGACGAGGGAAATTCAAGTTTAGGATATAAACAATATCTGAAGTTTTGAATATCTCACAGCTCACTACATAATCCAAAAATTAAAAGTATGGCATAACTACAAACAGAGATGTTCGCCACCTGAAAAGAGAGCATTAATCAGAAAAAAAGTGCCGGAATTGCAAAGATCCACAGCTTTGGAACTGCATCCTCCGCTCAATGGGGAGGATTTGTTGACTGGATGAATGTTAAACATATGATCTTTATGTTATGAAGTAGTGACAATTAAAAAAGAAAAAACATTGAAAAAAGTGATGAAACCCTGTTTGCAGTTTGACTCAAGGCATAAAGAGGGCACAGCCAACATGTTGAAGACAGATCTTCAACAGGGACTGGATGCTTGTAAGAGAAGAGAAGAGAGATGGATGCCAGAAACTAGAGTAATCCTGGAAGAAAACATGTTAGATGCAGCAAAAGACTTCAGATTGGGATGGAGGTTCACCTTCCAAAAGGACAACCATAAACATAGGGCTCTGTTGTGGAATGGTTTAAATTAAGGCATTGTATGGGGTTAGAATGGCCCAGTTAAGAGTTTGTGCCACAGATGCTCTTTATCCAATATGATTGAACTTGAGGAATTTCACAAAGAAGAAAAATCTCCAGTTTCTAGCTTTCCTGCTAGAGGCTTACCTCAAAAACATGCATACGTAGTTTCAATAGGAGCTGAATATAAAGGCACAGCACATTTCTCAGGTTTATTTGTAAAAAATGTAGAAAAATCATATACTACTTCCCTTCAAGTTCACAACTGCAATAGTTTGTGTTGGTTTATCATGTGATATTTCAATTAAGTAAACTGAGGTTTGTCATTTTTACCATGACAAAAAGTAGTTTAAGGCACTTTATGTCCCACATCAGTCCTAACTGCTGCAGGCTGTACTCTTTGGTAAAATAAGAGACCTCATAGCTGATGCAAAGCTAAGTGGCTGGGGAGTATTATCAAAGTTTGCTCACAGTAGCAGTAAAATGTGTCAAACCAAGTGCAAAGCAATGTGATAGCGAGAAAAAAGGTCACTCACAGTTGGTGATCTACCTTGAATCATCACTCAAATCTGTAGCTCACCTTGATAACGTGAAGCCATGAGCTTCAGCTCATTGTACAGTACATTGCCCGCTCAGCACCAAACAGCAGATGGATGCAGTTAGAAACTATTCCATGGGCTATTTAACTACTGAGGATGCAGTTCTGTCCCCAGGGAGCTGGTTGAAACAAAAAATAAAGCTAGAAAGAGAGCAGATACTGAACTTTAATTACCTGGTGCTGATAAACATAATTTATCTTCTGAAGCAGCCGGAGTTTTATGCAATTCACATGATGGCAATGAAAAAAAAGCTTTGCCAGGTTTGGCCTCCAAAACCAAAACGTTCCCACCAATTAACTCTCAGTATGAAGATTTTAGACACTATGACAAGCTTCTGAGGCAAACAGCAATTACAAATTGGTTCAAAATGTTATGTTAAGCTCAGCGTTTAGTTTAATAGTTGGTCGTAAAAGAACAGTCATCTCCATATAAAGCGTGATCTGAATGCCACAGTTTGCCGTATATCTGCATAAGCAACTGATCGTTTTTACATCTGGAAGGAAAACGCTGACATAATTATTATTGGGTATAATTGGACAAACACTTACTTTCAACAGATTAGCTCAGCAATACTAAATGTAGTTTTGCATAGTGAATGTTAAAGAGTCCCTTTTTAATGATGTTTCAAAGTTTTATTGACTAAATTACAATAATTACAAATAAAACCTTTAGCCTTTTAGACTTTGTGGAGAAATTTTTGCCGTTACTTTCTGCCTTTAAACCTTGAGCTGCAGGACATCAATATTAAAAGGCTTTCCTCTTTTAGGAGGCTTTTGAGCGGCTTTTTCTACAGCAGCTTTGAGTTTTTAATCACCTGCCTGTCTTTATTTTTTAAATCTATTTTTCCTGGTTCTGCTTTGCTCAAGAAGTCACAACTTTGATTTATTTGCCTCTAACAAATTCATCAGAGGTTACTTTGTTCAAATGTTGTATATGCGTAGCAATAGAATTCATATTAAATTTATTTTTAGGATACTGGCAGGAACAAAGACCAAGTGTGTTAGTGTTAGTGGAAATAATGTGTATGATTAGTTTTTTTAGGGTTAGCACAACAAACCTTTTAGTTAGCAGTGCCCACCACTGGTTATGTATCTATCTGATATTATTCTGACACCGACTGTTAGGCCAGAAACAGTTGAAGTTTGGCTATAGAAAAACCACAGTTCTCCAATTAGTTTAGACACAGAACAAAATTGTTTCCTGCCACTTCGAAGAAAATACATTTTTCATACTATATGGACTGTCTGCTCAAAAGCAACACCCACAGTTGACTTTAGCAGTCCAGTTGTTGATTCTGTGCACGAGCCATATAACCCACTTATGGCATGGCATAAACCATTAAGCATTAATGGTTTATGCCATTAATGCTTAATTGTTGTTTCTTCCCTTCATTCCAATTGTTTAATCATTCTGGGGTTAAACAAACCCAAAGCTGTTTTTGGTGGATGAGGAGAAATTCGTCATATTGGTGGAGCTCTTCTTTAGATAATCGATACACACATAGATTGTGTTTTTTGGTTGCCTACGAATGATCAGACATTTATTTAGACATTTGTGGCAACTGTTTCTTGGGAAGAAATAAATCCATTCAGTGATTATGTTTTCAGATTTCTAGTGATGTTTGAAGGTGCACATTGAGTTAAGAGAGTGTGACACAAAAGCCTATTTTTCTTTCATAAAAGTGTGATTTAGAATTCTTTACATCCTTTTATAACCAACAGGAAGGCAGATTGGTTTGCATTTCATATTTTTACTATATTTAGGTTTTCTGTAAAATATGATATATTTATGGTATTTTAAAAAAATCTAACTTTTGTGCAAATTATAGACTTCAGTGACCCTTTCAGAATAAAAATCTTGGCACTCTTTATAAAAACCTCAACTAATTTTTAAAATTTTATTCACACTTTTCTTTACCTGCTGCTAAAAGCCTCACACATTCATAATAAAATACCTCAGCTTGATTGACACTGGTAAGTTTTTAGTTAGTTTTTCTTCTAATTGGTTTGGGTGGGTTTGATGGCCCTTGTGAATGCTAAAACAGATGTACATTGTAGAGGCCAAAGGTGAAGAGATGAAGCTTCAGTAAATGAGACTAAATTTCATGAGGTGGGTACAAATAAACCACTTTGTAAAGTCAGTGAATATATTCCACTTACATTTGACAGACAGCTGGATAATTATCATTCTTCTAACAGATTACTGAGAGGTTAATTGTACTGATATACAGACCTTATTGTGCATAGAGACTGCCAGAATCTCGGGAGACCAATAACTTTGGGTTGTAATTAATATTGTAACTTCCACATGACCTTTCAATGAAGGCTGACTTTACATTCTCTGTGTAGGTGAAGTCTCAAAGGACCTGTATCACCCTGCCACAATTAGATTTTGTACAACTCAATTAAGAAAGAGCTAAAATGGGATAATCCTAGTCCAAACTGTCAATCACTGTAAGACCAGAAAAAAGCTACAGAGATTCCAAGTCTAAGTAAAAATCAGTGACAAAAAGTTTGACAGTGCAGAACTGTTTCATTATTTAATTAATCAAAATCAACATTTCTGGAAAATAAATGGCCTTCATTTATTTAGATGTTAATGTTAGTATTTGGTTTTACTACCATCCACATTAAGTTTATTTCCAATGTCTTGATCACCTTGGTCCAAAATGGGGTTTTTTTCATAGAAAAATAAAATTAAGGCAATGTCACTGCCTCTGAAACCTTTAACTCTTTTTAAAAACACAGTCAACTGTTTTGGGCTTGTTTTGGAGAGTTATATTACTTACAAACTGAACAAAACAATCTGTATTTAATCTAGAGTAATCCTGGCTACCGGTGTGACTTAAGCAAAACAAGACAATGCTAATTAATTCTAGAACTATTTTCTTCTTCTAGATCACATATATAATGATAAATCTAACTGAAAAACTAACATTTGTTGGTGAAAAACATAACAAAGATACAATAACTCGGTTACCAGTTATTGTGTGCACCCCAAAATTGTTCTGAACCCCCTTTAGAATCAGATTTCACATTCAGTCTTTTTTGGTTGGAGTGTGATAGCAACATTTCGAGCAGGTAAAAATTACCCCTTTGCTCTGCAAAAGATGCTTCAATCTGTCAGACTGTAAGAACAGATTTTCTGTCAAATTATTTCTGAAATTTGGTAAGAAAAATTCTGTTGCTCATTTAGATATATTTTAGGGCTCCATGTGGTACTGAAAATGAAATAAAATTCTCCTTTAGTTTTCTAGCAGACAGTGGTTCCAATGGTTTTGGGTCAAAGCTGAAAATGTATGGTCTCAATTCCAGCTTATCTAAGCTCCAATTCCTTAGAAGAATTGGAGTCTGAGGATTTACAGTGCATGATGCTCCCACCACTTTGTTTCATAGTTGGAATGGGCTTTAATTTTAAATGATTCTAGGTGCTGTTTTGTGTACTGAGCCAACCTTTTGAACTGAGGGTCAAAGGTTCTATTTTTAACCTCAGACTATCATAAGTGTTTGAGTCATTCTAAGACATTACTTTTTGGTCCAAACATCTGGAGAACAAATTGTTTTTCCCCTTATAACCTAACCAGCACTTGAACAGTGCTGCTGCTCCTTCGCTGATGGCGTCTGTATCGGAAATCCTCCTTAACTCGTTTCTGTTTTGGGTTTTACTGAATTTTGGAAGAAACTCCAAAATTGTGTGGTCACAAAAACTGGACTTTCTGCTCCTGTATCTTGTAAGCTCCTTCTCAGTGATACACTTGTACACCAAAATCATTGAATTTCTTTGCTGTACCTAATGAGCGCAACTGACAAAATGTGAGGAACATCACACTAAGACAGCAGAAGTTTAATTCAGGTTAAACTAGATTTACTATATTTAATGAGAGAGAGGTGTGAGCTAAACACCGAATGCTGAAATTAAATCAAAAGGTGTTTCAACAAGTCTAAAACATGTATGTTCACAGTAATGCGATTACACCTTTTTTTTTTTTCCATTTTTGATATTTTCCCCTAACATTTGATTGGTTCTCAGAGGAATATTAGTCTCATAATAGGTGAAAAAGTCACTAAAAATGTAAAACCAATCACATTATTTTCCTGCTCAACAGTTTACACAATAGTTTTACAAAACACTGCAGATCTGGCATATAAAAATTGCCTTATTTTTATATTTTGTAATTGATGGCAAAATATTAAGTTAATTTTAGTTTTTTTAGTTTGTGCTTTCAGCATTAGAAATATTTTAGTTTCAATCTTTTTTGAAAGGCCTAGCCTCATCAAACATTTTATCATATTTAATTTATTTAAATGCTGAGAAACTAAATTTGTGGTTCAGGGTTCCCAGAAAATAATTCATAGGGCCCCAAATGGCCCCGAGGCCACACTTTGGACAGCCCTGATGTAGCAAAACCAACTGTAAAAAGTTTTCTCTCTTTTTGAAAACATGATTCATCAAAATACCTCATATCGATAAAACAGATTGTACATACTGTCCACCTCATCTTTATGTCTACTGCTATCTTCAATACATGTTGTTATTCTAAAGAAGTTCATTTTGTTGGGGTTATTTATTAGCTTTGGTCTGTTGTGCCAGCTCTTTTGTTGCAGTGACCCCACTTTACCCACTACAATCAATAAAGTTGCATCTCATTTGTTCACTGTGGCTGCAAAGTTTGTCCACTTTCACAGGCACTTTAGCAGAAAACAAATCACTGTGTAGAATAGATTAATGGAAGTCAAACTAAAACATACAGTATTGCTTTCTTTATTGGAATACAACATTCACAGAGGATACATTTAAAGTTTCAAGTATTCATGACGTATGAATATTTTGTTGCTTTAAAAATTTAGTTTTTTACAACTTTCACCCTCTGAAATGTAACTCATTTTGGTTGAGGTTGGAGGTTTTAGAAGGACATTGTCAGCTTGGAGGTCAGCTGTGGGTGGTAGGTAGGGATGGCGTCTTTGTGTGTGCTGAGTCTTGGCTTTAAAATAATCCTTCTTTCCTTAAATGTCATATTTTTAGTGAGAGGAGGCCAGAGGTAGAGGTGGTGTCAGACTAATGAGAGCTTACATCCATACACTGTGCACACTCTAGAACTAAACCTTGATTGAACTGGGTTTTTCTCTTTCCCCACTGTTAGTCGATGTGCGGATACTTGCAGGCCCCAAGGTGAATGCCGTGAGGTTGTAAGGGTTTTTTCCTCGCTCCCCTGTAGTACCAAAGGAATGCCTGCAGCTAAAAAGTCTGGGTCGTAGCAGCTGGAAATGAGCCCAGACAAGAAGTGTAGGTTTGCTATGTCTGGTTGAGGGAAGATGTTTGCTGTGGAAATAAAACCTGCAGAAGAATGCTGACAGCAGCACAGATTTTGCTTTGAATAAATATTGATCGATCATATATTTTACAGTATTTGTTTAAACTGTAAAAGGCGCTAAGAAAGGACTTCTGAACCTCACAGTCAAAAATAATCTTACAATAGTTTGGTAATACTGATCTGGTTTAACATTGATGCTAAACTTAACCCAATACCAAGCATTGATCCAAAGTATTGATCAAGGCGTTTTAAATATCGGAGCAATAAACTCCAATCTTCTTCCGATCTGTGTTGTCGCCCTGTTGTCCACAGTAGATTCTAAACGGCTGAAAAATCAACAAACTGGCAGGGATTTCTCTCACTGTATCACAGAAACAATTGGTTGATCCTTTTAAGCATTTGAAAAATCTGCCAACTATGGCAGCATGTTTGTACACACAGCAGCTCAGACAGGTAATGCTCTGCTGCACGTCTAACTGTGAAAGGATGCATTTTATTTGCCGGTGATGTTTCTGGATTATTATGAAATGTTAATGGCTCAAAAATATATATATTTTGGTAGTTGTAGCTTCATAATGATGAACACATGAATGTTTCTCCAAATGAGCGCTGTATTCTGTGACAATAGATAATTTCAAAGCAAATAAACCTATGTTCAACATTCTCTGAAAATATCAAACTAAAACACTTCCTGTTCTGTTAATTCAGAAGTTCACTCATTTACTTACATTTTGCCTCAGTCGTGTTTTGCCTTATAATTTTATTTTGAACATCTTTATTATTTAGAGAGCAAAGGTTTCAAATGTGGATTTAGAAAATGGTTTCCAAATATTAATAAATCTTCTCCAGCTCAGTGTCAGGAGAAGAAACGAAGGTGGAGGGGTGAACAATAATGCCTAATAATTTGTCTAATATGGTAAATGTTACATTTGATAAATTTTCAAAGTAACATAAAGAAGCCTTTAGCAGCTTTTTTTTGGTTAGAACTCATTGGATAGTGAACTCAGGGCTGCCGTCTGATTTGATGGAATATTGATGATTTTCCAATTGGGAACTTAAAACAACTTCCAGATACAAAGAGAAATTTTTTTAACATCAAATGTCTCAGGTCTAGGAAAAATAGCATTGATCTGGACGTCACTAACTCATGCATGACACGAGTGTTGGATTTCACGATGTACTACAATTGCTTTCTAATTACAAAAAATACACTGTTGACATAAATATAAATAATTGTAAATTAGTAACTGGTCATTTCTATCATGCCCTTATAATTCAGACTAATAAAAACATCTGGGATCTTGGTCTTTCCGAGGAAAAGGAGAATCTCTGGTTAAATTGTACTTTTTTTCATGCAATGAAATCAAATCTCTGTGGAAAATTGAATTCTATGAATTCCTTTTGCCAAGTAATAACTCAAACAGGAAATACTGGGGGGAAAAATATGAGCATCTGGTACCTTTTCTGAGGAGGAAAGATGAGAAAAATTGTAGCAGATTTCCCCGAGGCTCCATTATACTTTTTATAAGTTTAGCTCCACATCTTTTTTACAGCTCCTCTACCTGTTTTATTCTTTTACTTTTGTTTTACACTTAAAAAGTACTGTTTCACTAGCTCTGTAAAAAAGTATTCTATGTGCTGGATGCACACTGACTTCCACATCTCCATGGGAAAGTAATAACTGTGGAGAGACGTTTCATCATGTCGTAGCTTTATTTGTCACGCTTTGTGTAACTGTGGGATGCAGTTCTGCGTCTTGTGCATTAATGCTATGGATGTGCACTTGATTGCGTACTCTCTGATCAGTTCCCACAACCCACCAGATCTGGCCAGCATGTTTAATTTTTATCACCAAGGGTTTAATTTGATTGAAGCTTTGTAATAAGTCTTTCTGGGCTTGTTGGAAATGTCCCAGTTGTGGGATGTTGAAGTGGTCTCCTGCCACGATGTTTCTGTGCATCCCTGCTCATCTTGTGAAGCACCAAAGCAGACAGGAGCCTTGCTGAGTGATTGACGACCGGCTTGGGAGCTTTATGATGGAGCTGTCAGCCCTGCCGTGTCACGTTCTCCTGGCAGTGACTCTCCTGACGCTCTTAGAAACGCATCAGAATGCATTTTCTCTCACATCTTGTCTGAATCAAGTTTGGAGTAGAAAAAAAATATGGTACTTTTTCCCAATTTCTAGGAGTGTTTCAAGCAACAAGATTTTCTTGGGAATAAACGTATGTGTGAAAAGACAGTTAAATTAGCCCGTCTTTAAACACAAATGATTGTAACACATAGAACTAAATATAAAACAGTATAGACTTGTGACTTTGTCAGCATATTAACATCTTACATGGTTGATTTATCCCTCCACTTCTTATGTATGGTGTTTGTTTATATGTCTGAAAATGCATAAGAATGTCAATAAAAAGTTTTATTTCAGTAATTTTATTTCAAAATATGAATCTTGTTTTATAGATTCACTACATACCAATATATTTAAAGCAATTATTTCTTTTAACTTGAATTATTATGGCTTACAGGTAATAAAATTAAATTTTCATTTTCTCACATTAGAATTTAACATCAGACCAATAAAAAGGATTTCAATACAGGAATGTTTTAAATCATCGAAACCCACTAAAATATCTATTCTTGAAAGATAGCAAGAATAGAGTTTTAAAATATCAATAAATTTAATCTACAGTTAAAAAGATTTAATGCAATAAAGTTACATTGCAGTTGCCATCAAGTGTATTAGTTCCTTAATATCAATCAAATTACTTTATGAATGATCAGGTTACTGTCCAAAATAAATTAAATATTGTAAAATTGGAGGTTGATTTATCATTCAGAACTGACCACATCTACTTTTTTCAGATGTGTTTTAAACCTTTTTAAAATGTATTTACAATAAACCCTAATTTATAGTAAATAGAACATAAAACCCTGTATAATGTACACTATACAAGTCAACAAATGTTCAGGGTGCGTTTTGTGATGCCTTGTACCTGCACAGAAAACATACCTGACGGCTACATCCTCAGGGCTGCGCAGTTGCCTTGCAGTAAGAAGGTCCGATTCCCGGCCCGGGGTCTTTTTGCATGGAGTTTGCATGTTCTCCCTGTGCATGTGTGGGTTCTCTCCGGGTACTCCGGCTTCCTCCCACAGTCCAAAAGCATAACTGTTAGGTTAATT
This sequence comes from Alfaro cultratus, assembly GCA_903066825.1. Taxonomy (NCBI): domain Eukaryota; kingdom Metazoa; phylum Chordata; class Actinopteri; order Cyprinodontiformes; family Poeciliidae; genus Alfaro; species Alfaro cultratus. The sequence goes on from CAEFZX010008707.1 coordinate 44,857, forward strand.
GGTCTCTCTAAATTCTCTTTAGGTGTGTGTGCATAGTTGTTTGTCCTGTCTCTGTTGCCTGGCGACCTGTCCAGGGTGACCCTGCCTCTCGCCCAAAATGTCTTGCTGCGCACAAGGGACAAGGGTGTATAGAGGACAGACGTACTGACTGACTGATGGACTCTGGTTCTGTTCACAATTTCAGAACCAGAGTTAAGATGTTCTGTTACATGTTCAGACATTCTAGATTAGATTTGGTTATGTGAAGAGAAATAGATGTATAGAGATCTTTCCTTGACCCATGTTAGCCTAGAGACAGCCATTGTTTCCTCATCAGCACAAACGTAGAATGTGAGCTGCTGAAACTTTCCTTATGTTAAGTCACTCCTGAACCAGACTCAGTTAGACTTGTTTTGTGTGAATCAAGAAGTAAAAGGATCAGACTGTTGCTCAGTCTCTCAAAGTAATATTTTCAGATGAAAGTAAATTCCACGTTTCATCTGGAAATCACAATCCCAGAATGTGAAGAAAAATCTCCTGGGTTTCTAAAAGGGGAATAGTCAGCACAGGAAATTCTAGACCTTTGTGATTCTCTACTGATGATCTGCAAAAGTGCTTTGAATACCTATACTTTATATAGTTTTAATAGTTTTATCCACTTAGACTCATAAAGGACTTAACCCTGAGAGAAAACAGTGTATTTTAATCGAACAATTATCTCAGTTCTCTTGGGATCAGCTAAGTTTGTTTTGAACCTAATTACATGCATTAAATATGAATTTTAGTTTCTTTAATGCTGCAGTTAACATTTGAATCGGCTACTCCTTCCTCCCCCCCTCCCAATTTCTTTGCAACCAGATAAACTCTCAATATCTGCTTTCTTGAATTCAACTCTTTCCCTTTTAACAACTGTATGGGCTTATCAGTGACCAGCAGAAATTACAGCCACAAATTAAGGAAAGCACAACGGCACATGAGCCTTCTCTCCTGCATTCACAAAGGAAATTTACTGACTAAAGCTCCTTGTTAATAATGAGTCTTTAACTAAATAATGACCTTTATTGAGTTCTGTGGGTGGCCAATGGGAATTACAGCAACACAGATAAATTTGGGTCCTCCCTCAATAGTTTTTGCACTTCACTGTTCTCATGTTTCAACTCTAGAAGTAGTGGTGTTCCATCAATAGCAGCAGCCATTATATCAAACTGGGAAGGAATGCACTTAATATTTAAATTAGAGATTTGACTGAAAAAATCTGAAATGAGAAAGCTCATTTCATTATATTTTTGTTGTATGTGAATATTCGGGGAGTTTGTCTCTGCGCTATATAAAACGAAGTATTTACCACCAACTGTCAGCCTATTTTCTTCTCTCCTACTCTCATCTCGTGTTTTAAGCAGTTTTCATATTACGAAGCCTAATCAAAACTTTGGATACAACCACTTCGTTTATGATGAGTGGGTTTGCCAAATTATTTGGTACTTTCTGGCGTTTCAGTTTTCAAAAATCAGTTGTCACATAGAATGCCTTTCACTAGTTTATCAGGATATTGTGTAAGATAAAATGTAGTGTATGGCTGAACAAGAAAGAAAATGGCTTCTCGCTGTTTTACAAATACAAATGTGAAAGGACTTCTATGCACGTTTGTTCTGGTGCCCCTTTACTCTGATACTCCTTAATAAAATCCAGTGCAACCTTTTGCTTTAAGAAGTCAGATATTCAGTAAATATAGTCCAGTAGTTTGTTGTTGAACAAACAGCAGCATGAAAATCAAGAAGTACTCCAACTGGGTAAGAGTTAAAGATGCAGAGAAAATTGAAGCAGGTTTAGGTTATAAAATGTCCCAAGTTCCAGATGTTTGCAGGCAGGCCAAAAAGATGTCAGTTTTGGCCTCATCAGACCTTCTTCTACATGTTTACTGACCTAAATGCAATTGAGAATCTGTGTCAAGAAGACTCAAAACTGTCCACACTGTCCATCCCATCTGACTGAGTTTTAGTTAGATTGCAAGAGAAGAATGGGCAAACATGTTGAACTCCAGATGTGTAAAACTGAAAGACATATCAGAAATAACTTTCAGCTGCTGCTATTCAACAAATTGACTGGAGTAGCTAAATCCAGATGCATGCATAACCTTTTGGGTTACTTGTAAAAAGTAAAAAGATTAAACAGAAGTTATATAACCTTCTCCTTCACTTAACCAATGTGCACCAGTTTATGTTGGTTCACCACATCAAACTTACAAGAAATTACTAAAGAACTTTGACTCCAAATCTTCTAGCATGTGAAATAAGTCAGAAGAAGTAGAAATTCTGTTTCTGATTAAATTCTTTTTCAATAACCGATCAAACCCCTAACTTCCAGATTAAACTGGTTCCTGAAACCTGCAGAGATCTCACCTGGATTTACTCTTCTTCACTTTTGTACACCATGGATCAGAAAGCTTCGGTTCTGGTGTTATTCTAAATAAGCTTGCTTGCTAGTGTCCATGTGCCATCTGCATTAATGAATGTATGGACAAAAATCCTGAATCAGTAAGTGCACCTTTAACTTACTCAAATTATTATTTTAAATTAGTAAATTTAAGATAATTCAAAAATGTTTCCCAGATTTCAAAGCAAACCAGTTATCAGAAGGCCCTCAAGGGATCCGCTGAAGACTGAAGAACTGAGAGCAGAAAATAAATAGGATTTTTGTCAAGCAGAAATATAATTGCAACATTTCTAGTGATATTTTTAAGCCTTAAATGGCTTCAACATTCTAAATCCAACTTGCATACACAATTCAAACCTCCATGCATACAGACTCAGGAAGGACTGGAACTGGAGAGTAAATCTGTTTTCCTACTAAATTGTCAAATAAACCTTTATGAAATATGCTATTTATCCAAGCTTTTCTTTTTGCAGATTCTGTCTAAGCACGACTGGACTTTTCTTCACACTGGCTTAATCCCACAACTTCATGCTAGCCTGAGGTTCTATTCATCTGTGCTTGGTTGTCTGTGTTAAAATCACTTAATTCACAAATTGCATTATCAACCTACATTTCAGGTTGATAATTGAAGCCTCAGCCAGATTAACATACTTATTTTAAGTATGTTAAAGGTGCATCTTAATGGAAGTGAAACTCATAGATTATTTACAAAGCTATGTACTTCAACTGTCTGGATATTTCTGTATATTTTGATGATTGTGAAGAGAAATTAACAAATCTGTTTCTCAAAAATGAAATTTTTTACATTAACTCAACAAAAAGTAATGTGCAAAGACAAATGTTATGTTATTGCCATGTTATGAGTCACACAGTAATGGGGATTAGTTTGCATTGACATGAGCACTGTCACGTGTTATGGGAAAATGAATTGGAAAGAAAAACAGTGTCACAGAGATAACCTCAGTTTTGAGAAGCAAAACACTTTCAAAAGTTTGAAATTGAAAGTTGTTGATTACAAATGAAGTTGGTGCTTCTAGTCAGTTATTTTTTAAAGAGAATTCTTGAGTTATTATTAAAAGATTAGAGATATAAGAACCAACAATGCAAATAAGCTGAATGCTGATATTAGAGCAACCTCTGCTTCAATTTCACTTCATCAGTCTGTGGCTGCTCGTCTCCATGCCACTCTGCACTGATGCAATAACTCATTCAAATTAAAAACAACTTTTGGTTTATACACAGTATATCTTACAGTAGACTGACATTCCTATATTGCTCTTATGAGGTGTTCTACAACCCTGAAGACGTCAGTCTGTTTGTAATAAATCTACATGATTTAACTTTTGAGTTGAATTATTAAAATAAACTTTTTACAATATTGTAATTGATTAAAATACACTTTTGAGTTTAGACTTAGACTGACAAAATACTAGACAATAGAGATGGATTGCAGCACACACCACCAACAAAAAGCATTTGTACACTTTAGTATCTGCAAACACTTGAATGCACTTTGAGTGTTCGGCTGCTGGGATATAAAAAGGGAAAAGGGATAAACTGAGCTTAACAGAAATCACAAAATAATTGCTTCTATATGTTCTGTTGCAGTAGTGTTTTTAGTGCTGAGAGGGACCAAGGTAACAGGAGAGTCTGTGCCGCTGTGATTGGTAGGGATCGTGCATTAAGAGCCCTTGTGCCCCACAGGGCACTCTCTCTTGGCGGCTAGGAAGATGCAAACTCTAAAACCCTGGTGTGACGTGATTACCAGGTGGCTGTGGCAGCAAGCTTTCTTCCTTTCATTAACCTGGCTGAGTAAAGACTTCCTCTGACCACAAGCTACAGAAAATGGTCTCTAGCCCGTGTCTGCGTTCTCTGCAGATGCCAGAACTCTCATTTCCGTCATCAGCTCTGACATCAGAAGTCCATTTCAGACAACAAACAAAAAAATTCCACTGATTTGGGTTACTGAAGCTGACATGGAACAGCACAAAACAAAATAGTGGGATAGAGATTTGATCTCCTCATGCGAACCGCTGCCAGGCTGTCATGGTTATATGTGAAACACTGTGGAACGAATCAGGTTGCTTTTTAAAGTATTTTTTTGTCCCTGTCCAACTTTCAGTCACAGTTTCTTTCAGATAAACTTTCTTTTTGAAAGGTTTTATCACTGTTATGGTAGTTAAGGAATCCATCTCCCTTTAGAGGATTATTCAAATCCATTCTTTTGATATTCCCCATGTTTTGTGGACTAAAATTTATACAAGTTGGCCTCAGGCTATAGAATAAAACTTGTGCCATCTAAGCCAATGCATAAATGAATATTATTTATCCATTTAAGTGGATTATTGATTTATGCTAATTTGTGAATATTGGAAATACAGTATGAATGAGTGGTTATATTTGTTTTGTTTTGCTTTGGGGGATACTAACCCCTTGAAACTCTGGCATGAACCTGACGCACAGTCCGAAACGTGTAACACCAGATGCTCATTTAGTTTCTGCCTTTTCTCACATTTTGTTTTCACTGCCTCTATCCTCTCATCTCACCTGACAAAAGGTTACAGAAAATCAATAGTAACCAAGCAAAATCAATAGCATCAGAGCAACAGTTGGCTCCCTTATTTATCTATCTGATGTGTTTGGTTTCACGGAGCACATTAAGTTTATCTAAACATGTTCAGCAATGCTGCAAATGCACTCAAACCTACTGATAGTGTATGCTAATGTGGAGTCAGAAGTTTACTTGGCTTCTTATCTAAACCATCTTGTTTGATAAGGGTTAGTAACTTCTTAAATGATTATACTAATGTAAACAGCAGTGTGGAACAAATCAGCGTTTGTGTTGATCTAGCTCTTATCTGTTTTCCTGCCACCTCCCAGTCCCTCCAGTCATCAGAGTTTACCCAGAGAGCCAAGCCCGGGAGCCAGGAGTTACCGCCAGCCTGCGGTGTCACGCTGAGGGCATCCCCAGCCCACAACTCTCCTGGCTCAAGAACGGCATGGACATAAAGACCAAACTGTCCAAACAGCTCACACTGCAAGGTGAACAGAAGTCCTGATTTATAATCTACTCCAAGTATTTATTAGTTTCTTGTACCATAGCATTTCCTGAGGATGGTCATTTAAAATCTGAAAATGTGATTACTGGTTCAGTGATGGACTGGTAGAATAAATAAAAGCCTATATACATATAGACCTAGGAACACAGTTGAAACCAGAAGTTTGCATACACCAAATAAAGCCAAACCTTGTTTTTTTTCACTCTCTGAAGTTACATCAGACCACACTTATCTTGTTTCAGGTCAGTTAGACTTCAGACAAAGAGGGAAAAAACAAATATGTGTCTTCATTCTGTGTATGTAAAGTTTTGGCCTTAACTGTAGATGAGGGTTGCTCCTATTGGATCCCCAATAATTTGTTTTAGTTATATTTGTTGTATATTTAAATTGGTTAAATTCATTACAATGAAATAGTAACGTAATTATCAACTCCTCAAATTAAATGAATATACAGAAAAATTCAATTCATTTTGTCCATGACATTTCAAAATTACTATTGGCTATTGTGACTAGTAGTAAAAAAGATATTAAGTAGTTTCTTTTCATAGAGAACTTTTATTCTGAAGCTGAGTCACACTGAGTTTCCAATTTCATAATAGTATGCAGAAGGGTTTTCTTCTGAACAATGTCTGGAACATCTAATTTTACTCAGATTTTCAGAGAAGAATGCATCATCATCACCATGTGCAGCATTTGTTTTTATCTGCACATAAAAAGGCCTACCTGTTTGACACCTGTTTTATTTAATAGATGACCATGCGGTTTGATTTTCACGCACATTTTAGACACACTTATTTCCATTATTATTACATGTGTTTTTGGTCTAAAACAGCAGTTAATATGGTTAGAGATGTTGAGCAGATCTGTATGAATCATACTCTAAGTTAAATAAGCTAGCCACAGATGAAAAATATTCTGGTTTGGGGAAATACATCCAATTTTCTGCGGCTAATAGCACAATATGCATAAATAAAACAAAACTTTGCAGAGTAACTCATTATTTATGCCATTTGCATTGTGATTCATTTGCTGTGTATTCATAGTTTAGAACAAAGTTTGGTTTTCTTCTGAAGCTCTTGGGCTTAGTGTGACCTCAGTGATTCACAAACACGTTTTTTAACCACAACCTTCTAACGTTTTTTCAGGCTTGTTAATAAACCTAATTTAAATCAGAAAGATGTTTGAAGATCCTTAAGGTTCAGAAACTTTAAACCAGCAGATGATCCTGTTATGAACTTCCCTTCTGCCTTTTTTAATTCTCTCTGAAACAAACACCATCCGTCTGTCATGTAGTGGCACCAAAAGATGGGAAGATGGGGGTCTCCTTTTATGTCTTTCTGCAAAGCAAACACATTGCCTGTTTTGTGTTTCCTCTTTGCTCTCCCTCAAAGCTAATGGAAGCGAGGTGCACATCAGCAACGTGCACTTTGAAGATACCGGGGCATATACCTGCATCGCCAAGAATGAGGCCGGCGTGGATGAGGACATCTCTTCACTGTTTGTGGAGGACTCTGCACGCAAAACCTGTATGTATTAATCATGAAGCCTGCTTGGGTTTTCTCTCTTTTTTTAAGTGGAATAAAGCTAAAGCTCTTACATTTATTTTTATCTTTCATCATTTTATTTCTTGTGATGCAAAGATTTCGCCTTCCAGAGTGATGTCCTCCTCTTTGTCATTTTAGCCACAATTGTTTTGCCTTTGTTTTAAAGAGTACCTGCCCACTTTTTTACATTTACATTTCAGTTTTGTTTTGGATTGTAGCTTTTGATATTTGTACAAATTTTATTTCTGGAATTAGGAATATATGTAAACAACAAGTGTGAAAAGAGTGAGTCTTTGTTCATTGAGGAGAAGGAAGTTGAATTGAAAGCATCAGCAGCTTAAATTCAAACCAGCACCTGTTGATTGATTTTAAACTTTTGTTGAGAGCAAATCCTGACTGTGATTTTATCAACATTCAGTAGATATTGTAATTTCTGCTCCAGTGCAGTGGTTTTGCACATCTTAGTTTTCTCAAACTGATCACTTCATCTATATTTGTGAAGGGTTTGACTGCTCTGAAATAAAGTAGCTGCAAAACTATTCCAAAAACACCATCTGTTACGTCACTCAGTCCATCTGCAACTAGCGTTCCCACAGCATGTTATTTGGACCTGAAGTATTTTATTGTGTTTATGTGGTGAATGGAAGAGAATATAAAATACTAACATTGACCCTTTTCAACTACATCACGTAATCACATTGAGGCTCCAAGATGGATGTTGGAAGTGGGTGACGGGATTATTGAATGGAGCTACTGCTGTTGTTTCCTGAGGGTTTTTTTTTTTTTGTCCGTATAGCCATGGATTCTACTCTGGCTGTTTACCACTTGGTCAAGCTACAAGTTGTAAACATGGCATAGTCTGGGTTTTGTCCCCCTTCAGGTTTTCTGCTGACTATTCCCTTGAATGAGTCCGATGGTTTCCAAATCTTTGGGCAAAGCGTGTTTCCAGCAGAGACAGCTTTTTGGTGGGTGAGGAGAAATCAGGCCTGTTCAGCTGTTAACTTCCAATCTTGGTAGCAAAACTCTCCATCTTGTTTTCTGTGTCGCCACACATCTGTTTAACAATCAACTAAACACTCTGTGCTTTTGTATACAACAGTGCATCAGAACCAGAGGTGTTTTGTTAAGGTTTTTTTGAATTGCTTATGTACATTGAAAAAGTACTCAATTTATTGCAGAAAAATAAAAATAGCCTTTAAGCTGTTTGACGCATGAATCTCAAGGCAGATTTTTTATTTATCTAAGTCTGTCTTAAAAAAAATATTAACCCAAACACTTTGATAATAAACAGCAAATCTTCTTTATTTATTTACTAAGGCATAATGTTACCATCAAATTTTCCTAACATCAGGTTTGTGACACAAGTAACCTTATTTATATCTGCAATCATTTCTCAACAAACAATCTCCTCTTGTTCTTTCCTCATGAGAAGAATCGCGAACAGTAATTAACTCTGACCTTCTTAAAAATGTCAGAATTTGTCTTCGGGGCATTCATCCACATCCAGTCGTTAGCGTGTTGTATTTTTTCTGCGGGTAATTATGGCTCCCAGTTGGTACAAGCGTTGCAACTCTGCAGTCAGGTCACACATCACGTGTTCACCGTCCCAGACCTGTGCCAAACCAAATGTGTTTAGATGTGATCCCTGTAGAGCGGAGCTTCCTCTGCCCTGCCTGTCACACATCAGAGGATCATCCTCGACGAGGTCACAAGTTGCCCCTCTGTGCTTTGAAGCTTTTGAAGATCTACCGAAGGCTAAAATGATGCTCAGAGTTAGATATGGTAGACCCTTTTTTTGGAGAGAGTAACCCCACAAGACAGGACTTCAAAGAGATGTCAAGGGAAGGACAGGCAAGGTTTGTACTGCTGTTTTAAAAGGAAAGAATAAACAGACTTTTGTACACATGTTGTGATCTGTCCTCAATATCTGACAGACTGAACGTATGACCCATTCTAGTTTTCCTGTGACATCGCCCTCCACATTCAGAAAGTAGTTAGGAGAGCAAATGAGAGCTGACGATCGGTTTTCCCAGAATTGGCTGTCAATGTAAGCCTGCGGCTAATGTGGGCTGTCAGTCTGCACCGCCTGCAGCCCTTCACCGCTAACATGCTGCTCATCTGATCCCACATAATATAAATTATGACATTTAACTTTAAAGCTCTTTTTGTGTACAAAATATAATTTTAAATGAAATATTTATTTTTATTTCAAAACGTGTGAAAACATAAAATGTCAGAAAAAAAAGAAAATAAAAAAACAATAAAACAGAACTTTCATATTAAAAATTATATCTGCACAATTAATTTATTTTTATGCAGTCTACACACTGTTTACCTGTAAGATAACCATACAGTGACATTCAGAACAACCAAAAACTAAACCTTTTCCTATTCTATGTAATCCATTTATCCATCCACACATCCAATCATGTTTAAATACTGTCACTACATCCTTCAACAGTTCCCCAATTAATACTTGGAACTCTGACATCCATGTACTTTTGTAATAGTTTTTTATATTATTTTTTTAAACTAATTTATATTCAAACAGTGTTTCAAGTCTTCATCCACAGACTGCTATTCACATGCTCCTCATTGTAGTACGTGCTTTGTTTTCTAAAATTCAGCTTTCCTTTTAACTCTTAACCCCCTTTTGTTGCAGAAAGTATATTTATTAGTAGTTACTTTTTCAAAATATGACATATGCTTCCAGTCAATTAAAATGTAATTCAAATGCATCAGAAAACATAAAAAGGGCAACTAATTAGTCAACAAGTTAATTTGGTTAATATTTACATGCATTGCTGCTGTGGCTGCATCTCATAAGCTTGAAGAAAAAAAACCTCATTTTTAATTTCTATTAACCAAATGTAAATTAAATTATTTGTGTTCTAAGCTCTTTACAGAAGAAGTCAGGTGAGGTTGATCTGTGACTTGCAGATCTACTGATATTCATAGTAGCTGAATGGTTTTATTCCTGTAGATTTGGCTGTGGGTAATAAAGTTTAATGATTTTTATGATTTAACTGGAATACATCATATGCATGATGTGCCATTTAAAGCTGGTGAAGAATTTGGTTTAAGAATGTAGTTCTTAACTACATTAAGAATGGAAATTGAACTATTAAATTTGCTTTTATCTTAATAAATATATCTGCAACAGTTGCAAAATATCAGTTCTAAAATCTCACATGAAATCAGGATTCAAGTCCTGAAAACTTCAAAAGATCCTCAGCTAACAGTGTGTTTTCCGCCCTGCTGTTCCTTTCCGATCCGTCGTAACCCTGTTACTTAAATCATTCTGCAAAGCTGCTTTTTCCTTTTTGTCACCTAGATTAGATTTGTGAAACAGCTGGTGTCATAATTTTCCAGACAGTTACTCTGCCAAATTATTTCTTCTTGTTTTCCAGCCTTAATTTTAACCTCAGGTGGGTTCTCTTTTTTGGACCATCTGTTCACTCATGTTGCGTCAAAGCCCTTCATATCAAAGAGACTTGAGCTTATTAAAGGTAAAACATGTTGGAAACTGATGCCAACTCTGATGTAGCTCAGCACTAATTTTTACACTTTCTAGTGTATTCTGTCCAACTTCCTAATGTTCTGAAAAGTATTAAACTTTAGGACTCCAGCGATGCAGCAATAAGCTTTTTTTTTTACAAAAGAGTTGACATCCTACATGTTTTATGTGTTTTATGTATGAAGTGTGGGAACACTGTATATGAAATAGAGAATAATGATGCATACTGATTGTTCAGCATTAAAAATGTAATAAATCTCATGATTAGAAAAGGTCATAGCCAGGTTTTTTCCCCATTAGGTTCTTCACACAATTATATCACAAACCTGAAAGAGGAATGTAAATTATTGAACCAAATATAGTACCTTGCAAATATATTTATACCTTTACCTCAAGCTGTAGTGTATTTTATTATGATTTAATTAAACATATTAGGAAGTAGAACGGAAATGGATGGTTTTGCAATTATTTTACAGATTAATGTTTTGTTTATTCCCTTTTATACCTAAATTTATCTAATGCAAATTTTAATTAATCCATCCATCTGTTATCTCACCCCTCACCTGTCTGATAGATTTTTAAAAATCTGGGATTCAGGAATTTTGACCATTAAAATCTTATCAAATAATACTGAAAACTAATGTATTGAAGGTTAAGTGATCTAACTGACTTTTTATCATTTTCTTGTAGAGGCAGTGCCTCGCCTATCTGCATGTCACTGTTTATTCTGTGGTTGTAACAGTTCAGGGATGTGAATACTTTAGAGGCCCTGTTTCTCCACCCATTCCAGTGACATTCAGTCTTCCAAAAATATGTAAATAACTGTATTCCTCTCCTGAAACAGCTATGCATTTATTTGTTATTGCTAGAAAAAGAAATGGCTGATAAGAGTGCAGCTAAAGTCCTACAGTCAGCTGTTATGGATGGATCCAGCTGCTCCTTTCACTAAAACAAACACAAAGCTCATTAAGTGTGGGAGCTGGTCGCAGGTTGAGGATTTGATCATTTCTTGTCATTTGCATTATCTTGGTATTTATTAAGCAAAAGCAGATGGCCAGACCTTTCTTTGGGCTTCTCATGCCAGAGTCAGTGAGTTATATTTTGTAGAAAGACGACCAGCTGCTGATGAACTGTGGTTCCACGTAGAGCAGAGGAATTTTGTTTCTACAGCAAAACTAATCAGTCAACACTGCTTCTGGATGCACCTGAAAGCTTTTCTTATCCGATTATTGAAAGTTAATATCTTCTGTTATTATGGAGATAATTTCAATTTACATGGATTTATAATAGTTGCTTTTGAATAATGAGCTTGGAATAATTTAAATAATTTAATTTAATGGAGTTTTTTTTGCCATGAGTGTTTTTAAAGTCTATTTATTAAGACCTTCTGCCAACAGTGACTGCAATCTGTCACTATTTTGACAAGAAATATTTACATAATTTAAAGATATTGTGTTCATTGAGCAATTTTAAATGAAAATGTGTTTGTGACTTTTCATACGAACAAAATCAGTTGTTTTAGCCATCACACATTTAAAATAATTAGTTTCTTTCAAGTTTGAATAAATGAAAATGTCTCTGAGTAAAAACATAAAATGAAAAGCAAGCCGCCCCCTTTTTTCCTAATACCATCCCACTCAGCAGCAGCAATTAAGATTAATATATACAACAGAACACATGTTGCCTAGGATTTTAACCTCACTAGCCATCAAAAACACAGAGAAAATGTGTTCCAGAAAAGCAATGTGTTCCAGTAACAGAAATTTTTACAAAAATACATGTTAAAAACAGCAACAGAACTCAATGTTCTTGGTTAAGATAACATGACCAAACATTTAGTTTCAAGTCATCCAGTGTTTAATCTCTGTGTCTACTTTAAAGCAATAAAAAGATAATTACTGTAAGTTTAACTGTATCTTGGCAAAAGAGTCAGCTGTGATCTTTATTATAGATTGCACTTGTTCTGCTCTCTCATTCCTGAAGATCCTTTAACCTCACCTTTATTATCTCACTTTCATCAGAGTCTGGCTGATGGCTTCTCACTGACCTTTATCTTTAGCAACACTCTGACTCTCACTAGTGCTTAAATCTTGGCACCAACTTTCAACTTGAGAGCTCTTCACTGTCAGAGCGGTCAGTGTTGGCTCCCTGGCTGTAAAACTGCTGTGAGTGTGGGTGGGACTTCCCTGACAGCAGCAGTCACTACAGCATTTGTTCAGATCTTCAGCTGGGGTTAGATAAGGAAAGCAATCACAACGGTCGCCTAACACTTCTCAGTCAGATGCTGGACCTTGCTTTTTTCAGTTTATTTAAGTTCAGAAAGGGTCTCATTTCAACAGCATCAAATAATTAGAAATTTATAGCATTTACTGAGCTGATTAGCTCTAACAATATCACATCAAATAGAAAATTTGTTTTCTAGTTTTCATTTAACTTTAAGGTTCATTTGCCAAAAGTGTTTTATTAGGCAGTATTGAAACAGATAAAGATAAAACCCACTTGTTTTTAACTCAAACTCAAATTAATGCAGAAAAGCATTATCAAGAATTTAAGTTTTATAATTTAATATAATATTCAGATAAAACAAATAATTTCAATGTCTTTCTTATTCTTTTCTACCTATTTGTTCTTGTGCTGAGTTTGTTATTGTATGGTTGCTGCATTTAGTAGAAAGTGTGTCAGAGCGTAAGACATTAGCACTGTTAAGTTATTTTGACATTTTTGTACTCATAACATCTTTTGCAAGAGTGCAAAAACATGCTGAAGATAACATTTTCACCATCATTTAAGATTAATGATGGTGAAATCATTTATCTTAAAGACCTATAGGGACCTAAGTGTTTCATCTGCAGCAACATAAAGAGTAGCTCCCCTAAATTGCGTTGAAATGGACTCTGAAGTTGAGGGCCATTGACAGGTGAAGTTATTAACCTCACTGCAACAACACCTGTAAGGGTACAAAGGATCTGCAGAACAGCATTTGTAGGGGACAATGTCTCTGGTTTTTAGTGGCTCATGTACCTGAAGGTTTCCTCTGGAGGGAGAGTGAACCAGCTTCATGTTTCCTGTCCTAATAGATCATTGCCAGAGGTTTAACCACAACTTGGTGAAAACCTTTAAGATGTCAGCAAACTAAATGTATCACAGCCAGTCACGGAGGGTTCTTCTGGTGCCTTTTAGCCAACATTGGATCAGAACCTGAAAATGAAGTCTTTGCAAACCGTTGACATTGTGATTTATCACAGTAAAAAGTTTGTTCTAGCTGAAGTAATTCTGATTTATCACAATTACCCAATTTTTTATGCACGTCACAGTTTGCATTAAAGTTAGCTTTTCCACAATAAACACAAAATTGAGGTTGAAAGGACAGTAATCACAAGCAAGGTTGTGGAAACATATTGGTATGAAACACGGCTCCCTGAACGATTGAGACCTTGCTTGGACTAAATCTAAAGTCCAACAAAGTCATTCAAGGTAATCTGGACAAGAGGGAGCGTTTGTGGTTAAACGGTTTGTGGTTAAACGGCTTGTGGTTTAGCTTCTGCCACCACATTTTTTTTTTACAAATATTATCAAAGCAGCATTTATTATGCAGCTAATCTGCACCCACAGATGAAGTTATTTTCAAAAATTTGTGAAAAAAGCAACTAAAAGCCAAGCAAAAATTGGGCTTCAGAAGATTGCAAGAAAGTCTAAACACACAGAAAGTGATAATAAAGTAATTTAAGATGTTTTAAAATGTGCAATTTTCTGATTGTATTTGTAGAACTATTTTTGTTTTATCTGAAAAAAATAATTTCTCACAAATTTTTTGTGGTATTTTTTAAATACCACAGAAAATATTTCAGACCACTTTAGTAACTCAATAAAGACCAAATCTATCTAGTTTGATTATGTGGAGAAAGCAGCTCGACTTTTAATGATGCAGCAGGACCAGGAAAAACTTGTTTAAATATATTAAATATTGATCCTGCCATTTTTTTCTCAAACTAAAAATAATTTTTACCTTTTCTTTTAACTCTTGTTGCTGGTTAGGCTGAAAAGTTTGAGCACCAGATACAAATGCATTTAGAATGTTGCATAAAAATGCAACTAAAAGTATCAGAGGATATGTAAAAAAACCAAAAAAAAACATTTTACCTGGAAGGCTTTACTTTGCAATGCAGGACAAAGTGTGTTGCTAAGGCCAAGTTGCATAATTAATACAGGACACTGAGTCAGTTCCTTCCTGGTTGGCATCTGCTTGGCAGCTAAACTATACTAAAGTAGTGCTTAGTCATTATTCTCCTCTTTAAATGGGAACATTTCAAAAGAGGTTATGAGTTATAAGAGGTTATAAGTTTTACCTGTAGTAGAAATGTCTTTTGACTTTAGTGAGAAAAATCCAGATTATTTGGTCCTGGAGGGTGAAGCTACCAGCTAGGCTAAGAAGACCAAAGCAGACTGCATTGTCTTAGAAGTCCAAGCGCAAAAACGTTACAGCAGTTCATATAAACATTTTAAAATTAACTATTTATTAATCATATGCAAAGAAATCAGCGATTATTTGTGTAGGGAATTAGTGAACAGATGCTGCACCATCAGTGATCCTCCTACTTATAAACCTATAACAGAACAAACTGCAGAAATCTTGAACTATGCCTTAAGGTATCCTGAAGTGACCCAAATCAGATTTTCTTTTGCTACTATGCGACCTGTATGTGGACGTGACAACTTAAACAATACAGATCTATACCTGATCTTTTCATGACCTTTTTTTGTACAGCCAAGTTGTGTTCATATGACCTTTATGTCATTTATAATCGACAAATGTCACTATTCTGCTTACTGTGGGAAGAGAAATAACAATCCAGGCAGATGATAATGTGCAGAGCTATAAATGGAGAAAAAGCGAGGTTTCTGATTTAATTAATATTTTGGGTGATTGTTCTATTCAGTCCATGCTGTCGCAAAAACTGAGCATGTTCGCGACGTGTGACGTTGTGTCCTCTATGGCGCATGCAGAACACTTTTAGGTTGTTTTCAGTTCACACAGGAGACGGCACGCAAAAAAAAGAAAAGATTAAAAAAAAAAATCTAAAAGTGAGCATTAAGGCTTGCAGTGTGAATGTAGTCTAAAATCCAACCTTGAACCTGCCACCATATACGGTAAATCCATATGCACACCTGTCTGTGCCACGTCAAATTTAGTGAACTATATGCTTTCTGACTTAACAAGTTGGCACTAGTTTAGTCAAGAACTTTTGAACATCTGCAAACTTTACTTAAGACATAAACCACTAAGTCAGAATCCTCATTTAAGCTCAAACACTCAAGAACATCAAGAGAGTGAATACAGATCAGCTCCATATGGCAGATTACACATTGTTGCCAAAAAGGCTCTTTAACGTCATTGGTTTAGTCTTTCCTCATTTACGGAGCCACTCCTGCTTTGGCATTTAACTTTCCAGGCAGACCTGAAAAAGAATCCTAAAGGAAAGTTTTATATTCTTCAAGCTCAGAGCCGCAGACGTCCAAAAAACTTTGTCGCTGTTCATTTCAAAGCTGCAGCTCTTCTGTTCTTTTAGATATTATTCAGCAGGTTTTCCATTTTAACCAGTTCTTACTTGATCCTCGGCTCACCGATGAGATGCACATTCTTAACAGGGATGGCTTTTGCCTTGAAGCAGCAGAATCAAGGACTCTGATCCTGCAGACTTTGAGATGCTGGTGAGCATATACAGGCGGAGGCAGAAAGTCCCTGATCTATTAGCACTGATTTAAAATGCAGTCAAATGACACATCATAATTGTACTTTGAGATGTTTCCGAAACCTGACTTCCTAGAGAGTAATGATCTATTTCTAAGAATTCACGGTTAATGACATGCCTTGGGCTGCTCATTCAAAGACATGAGTTAGTAAGAGATCTGAATAACGAACTATGCAAGCTGTCAAAGGACTGAATAAGATATTAACCAGGAAGGAGAGCGATGAAAAGAGCTACATTTGATGTTCTGGAGATCAATTCAAATGAAAGAAGCCTTGAGGTCAAACCTTTTTCTTTACAGGCACAACACTGGATTGTTTTTCTCTAAAATGTATCCAAGCGATTTGCTGTTCAGCCAAACCTGAGCATTTGCTGTTCTGAGATCTCCTCTAACCGAGGCTGTCACCAGCAGGCAGAGCCCCATCCATCTCTGACAGGCTGTTGCTAAACTGGCATAAATATCTGCCCTTCACAATGTGCCAATTATTTCTGCAGTGTCAGAAGATCTGCATGGCTCAAAGCAAGCATTTGTTGCTTTAGTCTTTTCACTTTCTGCACCATTTCATGCCTCATACCTGAGATCTGGAGTACTTCATCATAAACAGTGCTTTCAGCTGCAACTTTATGCATTTATTGAAGCAAACTCCAACAAAAACTTTTTCTTTACATTGCAGTGCCACTATTTTGTTATATCAACTTTAGACCTAATTATACTTTGTCATATTTTCAGTTTTTTTCTAATATTTGAAAGTTTTGGTAAAACTTGTTTTTTGCAAAACGAAAGGTTAAATATCTGTATAAACAGGAGAAGTTTCAGAGCAATCATCAAACGCCTGAAGACAGTTTTGTCAAGCCAGTACAGGTTTATTAATCAATGTATGACCTTTAAATACTCCAGCAGGAATGAGGAGTAATAAACCTCTAGTGAAGTAGAAAATAAGGACACTGTGGAACATTAAGAGAGCTCCGCTTAGCTTGATGAGGTTATTTACATTTTTTTGCATGACAGATCATTTTCAACTGATATTAGGTTAATTTAAAACTTACCACTTTGTCTGAGCCTGTTTGTAACTTTTGTGATTGAGGATGGGGTTAAATGCATGGAGTCAGACATTTTACATAAATTAAAGGTTGGCGCATCTCTTAATTTTCTGTCTTCAATTTAAATTATGGGTCTGTCATTTGAGAGCAGTGCAAAGTTGTTTTTAAAGGGTTTTTCTATCACTAGTGGCCTTTATTTGCAGTAGATTAGACAGGAAATGGGCAGAGAGAGAACAAGGGAAGACATGCACCAGACGGATGCTTCGAGGACTAATGGCCTCAATATGAGGCGGCCGCTCTTCCTCTACACTGGCCCATCAGTGGAAAGAAGTTTAATCTATCAGTTATTTACTACTAAACTGTTTCCAAGTGATTGCTTTGGGGGAAAGAAATATTTCTCCACAACCAATATTGTACCAATATTGTAATATTTTTGTTGCCAAAATCAGTGTAGCAGGCAAACCAACATCTATTTACGGTTCACCAATGATAAGAAGCTGAATAAAGTAAACATAATGAACTAGTGCTCAGTTCTTCTTCATTAATCTGTATTTTGTCAGAAAAAGTAAACAAAAAAGCATTCGCATTCACACAGTGTTTATAACCAAAGCTTATTTACATCCATTTGTGCTCTCCTGTTTCTTTTTGCTCACAGAAACTGAACCTGTCTGTGGAAGATTTCCCAAAACAGCTGCTCTCATTCCCGTACTTTAACTCAAACTCAACATTTGATGGAAAAGTTGTGGATTAAGAATTAGATTTGCAATCAGCATCATCAGTTTGGTATTCCTCTTTAATGAAAGTTTGATGCATTCCATTTTGTGGCCTTGAGCTTGTGTTCCCGGTTGACCTTCCATACCTGCCATATGGCAGTATGTTCCCACTAAGACAGATCCATAATGGGGCTATCAAGAAGCAGTACTGATTAGTTTTTCTATTTAGACTCACATACACTTTTTTGCATAATTCTCAGAAACAACCTCCCACCGATCCGCTCCATACCTCCCTCTGTTCCATAAAGCTAGCTTTATTTGGTTTTTAGCTTCAGGTTTTTGCAGAATCTGGATGGTTTTCTGGTGATTTATACTGAACCAGAATCCGTTAAAAGAGTGGCTTGTCTTGCAGCCTTATGATGAAACTGTATTCTGTAATTTAATAGTTTAATAGCTCATTAAATAAACATGCTTGTGGGGTACCACATTAACACTGCAAGCCTAAGAAGCTTTTATTAGCAGTTAATTAGTATGGCTATCTGTTTAGGTAACCAGCCTGCAGTCAGAATCTAAAGATACTTTTAAAAACAGCATTACCTTAAGACTGCTGGGTGTTGCTTCCTCAGTTTAAATGAATGTTTTGAAACTGGAGATATTACCAAACAGCTAAAATTACTTTTATAAGAATAGTGGGAGCTCTGCACTTCTCTGTTTGCCATACTGCTGGAGAAACTCTGCTCCCTCAGGCATTTCTTGGGCATTATAACAAAAGGCCACAGAAACATTGATATAATTCTAGTATATAATTCTAGTGGTTTTGGACTATATCATGTGAAAACCTCCTAATACACTGGATCCACAGAACTGACCCATAGTGAGCTCTGACCTGCACTTGATTAGCTTAAGTTACGTGTCTGAGACACTATAAAGGCTAATTACTGAGGTTAATTAGTTTCTAGTCTTTACAAATCAAACATATTTTTGTTGGCCCCATTTACTGAAGTAATGTCCACATCCTCTTGAAGAATATGAAACATTTGTTTTTGTTTTGATCGTCTTCTGTTCATCCGGTTTAATTGGTTAGAGAAGAAATTTTGATAACAGTCCTGATACCAGAAAGAAAATAAATGTTTGGTTGCTCTATAATCCAAAACAGTTTACATACTTTGTATGAAGTTTACCTAAGTCTTTATATATATAT